>LUCH01001008.1:61869-96950 GCA_013368495.1 Paragonimus heterotremus
AGGCGACACCTACCCACTTTGCTCAATGGAGCAGTCAAGGTCTTCATATTTTGTGACCACGTTGTTGCCTGACCACCGCGCAGAAGTTGGCTGATATTTAGGACTTATTAGACCGTTGTAGTCGATATACGTCACTTTAAATCTGTAACAATATAAGCGATCGCGTGCGCTTTGTGTAACTTACTGCGTTCACACACGACGACCGTGTTAGCTATAGCCAACGCCGAGCGACGCTTGTTCATGAGGTTTATTGACGTGATGGAAATCCAGTTCTGTAGCAACTTAACAGCTCCTTCGGAGCAAACATGTTCACAGCATGCTTTTACAGATGCGGTGATTCGTTCCTAGTGTTCGTCAGGACCCTTCATCTGACTTAAACTGAACAACCGGTTTGTCAACGCCTGGTAAACTTTCTTCACACTCTCATCGCCCGAATGCCAGTTAAGTACCTTGCATTTGCGAGCGTATGTCCTCTGGGCAATTGACAAAACAAAACGGGCACGCACAACAGCATGGGTCGAGTACAGGTGGTTGCTCCAAAAGGCCACCTGTAAGTGACTGCTATATGATCCAACTGTGTCCACGGCTGAAAAGCACACGGAGGTCTCCAAGTAACACAGTGCTTCTTCCCGTGTTGGAATGCGGCGTGTTAGGGACAGGGTCAACCTGACCGGAAGAAGACGATTCCGCTGTCAGAAATCAAATATCACAATCCGTTACTGAGATATGCATCGCCGTGAGATTTAAACGTTTCTTCGCGCGCACACGCCGCCACAAAATCAATGATTTTCTATAAATACAGACCAGTTTCTCTCAAGGCGCGTGGATAAAATTTTACTGTGGTGTAGCTTTTTTCCCGATTTTGAGGACAAAACGAGTTTGGGGAGCTAAATCAACATTTACTTCCCCATCAAATCTGGTAATTCCTGTGTTCGATCAACTGATGGTACACCGTCCCCCTCCCCCAGATTATCAGATGACGCTCATCGTTGTGGAAGAGCACTCGCCGTGCCTAGTGTGTGGAAGGGGCATCGGAAAACGGACTCAAGCTTTGCAGTGTGATATTTGTGACCAGCGGTTGCATGGTACCTGCGCTTCAGTCACTGCGGAGCCATACAATTGCCTCAAAAGAGTCGTTCGGATCGGCTTAAATTTTGTTGCCTGAAGTTTTGCCCTGCATGTGTTAGATTGAGTCCTCCTCACCTTCCACTATCCATAATTGCGGTGAATGATACACGTGTTTTGCCGGATTAAATAATGTGTAGCACACTGGAAGAGGCGATCACGGAACTGCAGCTGTGTGCGGGTACCCCGCCGCTTTCTGGACAGTCATTCGCTGACGTGGTTGCGAAGGGCCCGGAGGACGGTTTTGCGGGAATCCAAAAAGATGTAGGTGTGAGGGTTTTGAAGCATGTGGTTGTGAGAGCCTTGGAGGACCCGGCCGCACTGAATGAGAAGAAAACCGAAGTTCGACACCAGCGGAGGAACAAGCCAAAAAGAGTCACATCCACCTCCAGACCCGCAGTCAGAGAGGTTAAATATGCCCAAATTGGTCTTACATACCATCCCCCGCAAGTATTCAGAAGGAGGAAGGTACATCCACCAGGCGGTCAGTGTGTGATAGTATTTAACCTTCTTGAGGCTGCCATCCAAACTTCAAAGTCAAGGTTGGATCACGATATTGCCGCTTTCCGTGATTTGCATAAGATGTTCACAACTGAGGAGGAAGACTTAGCTGCCACAATAACAGTACGCTCAGCATTTCTCCTTGGCTGAAAGGCGGAAGACATTAGCGTGTCACGGAGGTTACTCCAAGTGGTTATGGAAGCTGCATTAAAAGATCGCCTGCTCCTGCAGCGGTCGTCAAAGGTGCGCTGTGTGGACGTCCGCATGGCGGGAGAGCTGGCCCCAGGGGATCGTGAACGCCTGAAGGCTGCCCTAAAGGAACTGCACGATAGAAAAGATAAGGGGGAGTCCGACTTGTTTATTCCAAGTTTTTAGATCAAGCAGAGAAGGCCTCAAGTCCGTTGGAAACCCCTTGTGTTCCCCTGGGTAAGAAGGAGCGGCAGATTCTTCAGCAAGACTACCCCTTTACAGAGATAGGGAAGCAAGTTTAGAGCGGTGTACTCAAACGTTCGCAGCCTCTTAAACAGGCTGGACGAGGTAGAGGAATGGGTTGGTAGTAATAACCTCGTAGTCATGGCCCTTGATGAAACGTGGATGTCAGAGGACGTGATGGACACTAAAGTCTCTCTCCCCAGATATACCCTCTTCCGCTCGGACCGCTCCAGTGTTAGTGGTCGACAAGCAGGAGGGGTGATGCTTTTTATTCGCGACAACACTCCCGCCATTCTCATACTAGCCAGAGCCGATTATGACGGTACTTACGAGAGACTGTGGTGTAAGATAAAGTTAACATCAAACAGCTCTACCAAGCTCGGTGTTACATATCGCTCTCCTGGATCGTTTCCATCTCAACTGTTTAATGATTTAAGGATGTTTGGAACAACTAATCACTGTTTGGTATTGGGAGATTTCAACGCACCTCACACCAACTGGAGAACACTAGCCTGCACCAGTAGTTCAGATCGTTTTCCAAAGACTGCTTCGACTGGTCGTTGATGAGCTGTGCTTGTACCAGCATGTAGAACCTCCCACAAGGTTACAGGCAGAATGCCGCTCCAGGTTGGATTTAGTGTTTTCCGCGTTAGAGTCCGAAACCAACCATGTTGACATCTTGCCCCCAATAAGGAGGAGTGACCATGCGTTACTGGATATATGGTAGCCAGAGGTGAACTGCGGGCAACACCCTAATGGGTTGGCAGCATGAACACGGTTGATGTGCGTTTGTGCAAAATCAGAGATAACCTGCTGGATCTCGTGGAATGGTTAGCATCGGAGTCCCGTGGTCGTTCCCACTCTAAGGGGCCACCGTGGTTCGATGAAGAATTACGTACCATCCTCAGGCGCAGACACCGGCAGTGAATGAGCTACCGGGCTGGTTATGATGTCTACGATGCTTACCAGAAGACACGGGATGAATGTAACGCCATGAAGCTAAGAAAGCGTCAGCAATACGAGGAAAGACTGGCCGCGAAATCGGCCACAGCACTCAAGAGGCTCTGGGTGTACATCCGCCGATGGACTAAAACTAAGGCGGAAATCCCGGTACTGGTGGATCAGTGCGGAAACGAGGTGGTTGAGGACTGGGATAAAGCTCAGCTAATGGCTCGGCATTATGCTTCGGTTTTCTCCCAGGATAATGCACAATCTACTTTGCCCGATGACACTGGAACATGCCTGGCTGACACGCTATTTAGCGTTGGCGAAGTGGAACGCGAGCTAAGGTCGATCGATGTAAATAAGTCCCCCGGTCCGGATAACATTAATCCTTTGTTGATGCGCGAACTGACGGTGGAATTGGCTGTGCCACTGACGGACCTGTATCAACAGTCTGTGAACGAAGGTAAACTGCCAACGAAGTAAAAACGAGCAGTGATTGCGCCTATGTACAGCGGAGGAAGACGGTCGGAAGTCGTCAACTACCGACCAATATTCTTGACTTGCGCACTTGGTAACGTAATGGAGCGACTGATTGACTGTCGTCTCCAGGGGCACCTGGACAAACTTCCGACTATCAGCGAGAGACAGCACGAGTTGCGGAGAGGGCGATCTTGTTTGACGAACCTCCTGATTGCCAGATAGCGATGGGCGGAAGCAAGAGGGAACGGCAAGACTCTGGACATAGTGTTTCTTGACTTCAGCAAGGCGTTCGACAGAGTGCCGCATAATCATTTGCTCACCAAATTGTTGCCGTACGCTGTCAGCCTGCCTATAACAAAGTGGATAGCAGATTTCCTCCGTAGTACGTCATTCGCTGTAAGAGTCAACCAACAATTATCGGAATGACTGCCTACCTCAATTGGTGTGCTACAAGGACCAGTGCTCGGGCCCTTGCTGTTTCTGGCCTTCACCAGTGATCTATTGAACAAGTTGCAGTCGCCTACCCTCATCTTCGCGGATGATATGAAAGTGTGTAAGACAGTCTCTTGCGACGAGGATAGCGATATGTTGCGACAGGACTTAAATACGATTTCAACATGGACGGCTCATTGAGGCTTGCCTCTAAGCCTGAAAAAATGCTTCTTCATGCACCTGGGAGATATCATTGATGTTAAGGCATACCATGATGGAGGACATCTATTAACACCGTGTAATACAGAACGTGACCTCGGGGTGTTGGTCTCTGACACCCTCAAAACGCAGGCTCACACAACATAAGCTTGTGTTAAAGCCAGGAGAGTGTTTGGGACTATCCGTCGATCCCTTGCTAAAGTGTCCAATAAGGTTTTTTTTGCCTACTTTTCTCACCTCGTCCGTCCGAGACTAGAGTACGGCCACGCCGCAGTGTTCCCCTGTACACAAAGTGAGGTATCTCAACTTGAAAGAGTACAGTGGGTAGCCACACGCATGGTTGTTGGGATGAGGGGCCTCACCTATAACCGGCGGCTGGAGTATCTGAACATATACCTTCAGAGTTAAAGGCCGCTCCGCGGTGACCTTATTGTAATACGCCGCGTTTTGCGAGGTGACATGATTGAGGAGGTCAGAGCAGACTTCCCGCTCCGAAACAAGCAAGGATTCCTGGGTTATCCACACAAGATTCTCAAACGACGGACAGGACGATTTCATTCCGTATTTCGACTGTCATGGCGGGCCGTCAATAATTGGAATGCGCTACCAGCGTAGGTGGTCTTTAAGCAGCTCCTAGAAGCACATATAGCGGCGCGCTGGAAGGAGGATAGCTAACGCCTGCTTATTCCGGTGTCTAGACGCTTAAGAAATAGGCTCACACAGTCGGCGAATCCTACCTTCTATCACTGAACAATGAACAACGTAAACTCGTAAAGAAGCCAGTGCCTGAATACCTCGCCTATCCGGAGTCTACTTCATCCGTGTTCTCATTGGTTCGTATCGTCTTCGATTTTGGAGGCCAATCGGAAGGGGCTTCACACGGGTTTCACAGGTTATTTGAAGATCCAGAAAGGTCACCCATTTGTTTTCGACCTCATTCTCGGTGGCACGGAACGAGAACTTTGGTCAAGGACAATCTAGAGTTGAAGAGAATTGTTGGAACACAAGCAGAGAGTTGTTAAAAGGATATATGCAAAGAGGAGATGGTATGGTGCAAGGATCCAGTTGTTTACATCAGAAAATCGCGAACGCGTATAACGTGCATTCTCCCACAGGACAGGCAACAGGACATACACACAAACACTTATCAGGCACACTGCACAGAACAGGTCCACTAGAAGATACCAGTCATACCTATTCTTATAGTTCATTCTAGGCTGATTGCCCTCCATTTCGGAAATTGTTTGGAAAAGCAGGCGGACTGGAAATATTTGAGCTCACTCTGAGACATTCGTCCAATTTTATCTAGAATACGTCAGGGGTCGGGGCTGAGACGACCTCTTCGGGCAGGTTGTTTCAGAAGGGGACCCGTCGAAGTGCAAACGAATGACCCTGGCAAAGCAAACAGTAGTGTTGATGCCTAGGACTAAAACTATTCCCTCTTGAATTTGAATGTTCAGCTGTGAGTATGATGGATGAGCAAGGGCGATTGCAGTCAGTTAACGTTTTGTAGGCTAGTATGTCCTCTCCTCTCACCCTTCGAAACTCTAGGTTAAACGGGTTCAAAATCTGAAGCCTGCTCTGATAACTTAGGGACCGAAGGCCTCTCACTGGCTTTGTAGCCTTGCGTTGAACTTGTTCAGGTATTAAAACATCTTTACGGTGATAAAAGAAACAGGCCTGAATATTCACTTTTAGTAGATGGCGAACTAGGGTCGAATAGATGGGAATGACGTTTGCCGGGGTTATGCAGCCCAGGCTACGGTTGATCAATTTGGAGACATAAGTTGCCTTGCTTGCCATCATCTTGCAGTTAACGGAGAGACTTAGATCCTGAGTGACAATCGACCCTAAATATTTCTCCTGTTCAGATACACAAAGTCTAACATTATCAAGGTGATATGATGTCGCACTGTTATGACGAAGCCATAAGACTTTACACTTCGCCGCATTCAGCGGTATTTTGTTAAACCTACGCCAGTTACACAATGTGTCAAGATGTGATTGTAGATTGGATTCATCGGAGGGGTCATGAATGACCCTCCAAAGCTTCGTGTCATCGTCGTACGACAGAACGCTCGAAGATAAAAGCGATGGTATTTCCTTAACGCTTTATTTTCCACCGTTGTTCGTATCAGTTATTTGCGTTCTTGTTCAGTCGGATTCGGCCATAACAACTGGTGACAGTGTCTTTTCTACATTTTGCAATAAGACTCCACGATAGCAGTAACCACGAAAGCGCTGACAATCATTTTGCAGTAACAACAGGTTCAAATCGGGGATGTGCAATTTAAGCTGCTCGAGACGTTGACGCGGACTGTGAATATTCAGGGTCCGGCGTCGGGCACCAAATCAGGATTGCTGCCGCTGATCTGATCTATTGGAATCTCAGTCTCAGAGTTCCATTTTGATCAATCCTCTGAGGTCCATTTTGACACCTGGTATTGAAAACATGAGGACATACCCGAGATGGAGCTGGCCGCTGCCGATGATGCCCAACGTATCCGACTGATTTTGCGCAAACATGGTCCCTTGGAGTTCGGGCGTTATACGAATTTTATTCTGCCATAGGGCGCCCGCGGTGTCTCTTTCAATGTTATAGTCGTGTCCTAGCCAAATCTTCGGTGAATCATCATCTCTGTCCAACATGCAGTATCAGTGGTTCCAGCTAACCGAGAGCCAATCCGAGGGTTTTGCCACCTATGCCCGTAATGTCAATCGAGAGCGCGAGCGCTTCAAACCCTCCTCAATGACCGATGATTAGTTCAGGACGCTGAGCTTCGTATGTGGTCTCCATTCATCGGCAGATGTTGACATCTGCACTCGTATCCTGAACAAGATGGAACATGACCCCGAGATGACGCTACAGACGATCACCCCCAAATGCCAGAGGCTGGTCAACCTTAAACATGATGGTATGATGATCCAGTAGTCAGCAATACCTCCAACATCTTTGACTATCCCATCGGCACACCCCGGTCATCCTCAGCCTGATGGATCGCGGCCACCCAACCAGGAGCGATCTTCGAAGCCTCCAAAACCCTGTTGGCATTATGTGCACTTGTGTCCATTTCATTAACACAAGTGTCAGAAGTGCAATCTTTGAGACCACAATGAAGACCATTGCGCAGCTGATAAACGGTTGGCCTCACAGCACAGGTCGATGTCCCGCGGTCGACGATTCCAGAAGCCAGCCCGTCAATGGAACTCCGTCTCCGCCATATTCTTGGTCGATTATGTTTCCAGGCAAAAGTATATTACGTCAACACACAATGGTACCGCCGTCCGGCTACAAGTTGACGCTGTCTCCGACGTAACTATCGCATCAAAGAAGACATGGAACACGATCGGTCGACCTGCAGTGCGTCTGACTACACACATTGCCCACCATGTTTCAGATGGCGCTCTTAGGTTATCTGGCGAGCAGGTTTGCGAGGTCTCATTCGGTGACATCCACTTCAAAGACAGCTGCTGTCCCACAAATCAACCGGAGTTAGACTCATCGGATATGGACTGAATTGATGCGATTAACTTATTGGGGACGCCCATCGGCCGCTTGGAAAACGGTGGCTCGATCGATGTTACCCCTGTGGTATAGATTCGTACCGCCAATCCTCCCGGCATCATCGACTACGTGTACCGAAATCACTCTGATTTCTCCCAGGAAGGCTCAGAACGCTGCACCAAAGCAAATGCTCTCTTGCACATTCTCCCAAACGCACGACCACTTTTCCGACCGAGGCGTCCAGTGCCATACGCAGCTGTACCTCTTGTGGACCGGGAATTCGACTGCCTATAGGAAGCTGGTGTCCTGAAACCAGTCGATTATTCCGCTTGGGCCGCACCAGTCGTAAAGAAGCTCAACGGAGTGGTGAGAATTTGTATTGATTTCTCTACAGGCCTGAATGCTGCTTTGGATATGCACCAGTATATTCTCTCGCAGTGCTGTGATGAACGGCGGCAAGTTCTTTGCAAAGTTGGACCTGACGGATGCCTACCTATTGGTGGAAGTCTCAGAATCTTCCAAGGAGCTGCTCTCCATCAACACCCATCGCGGTCTGCCCCATTGTCAGCGTCCTTCATTTGGCATGAAGACTGCGCCGGCAGTCTTCCAGCAGATCATGGACACAATGCTGACCGATGTTCTAGGTGCAGCCGTCTATCAGGACGATGTCGCTGTGACCGGGGCTGATGGAGCAGAACTGACAGTACGCCTGGACGTGGTTTTTGGACGCATAGCCGTTCACGGATTTCGTATTTGCAAGGAAAAGTGCCATTTCCTCATGTACCCAATCAAGTGCCCGGGCCTTATCACCAACTGTCACGGCCGACTTCCAGATCCCAACAACATTCAAGCTGTTGGTGATATGCCAACACCATCGGACGCATCTACCTTAAGTTTATTCTTGGGTCTCCTCAGTAATTACAACGCGTTTGCGCTCGCCATGCATTGCTTTCGAGCACCCTTGAACAGACTGCTGACGAAGTACACCCAATAGAACTGGTCAATCGAATGTCAGAACTCATTCCAGAAAGTGAAGAGAATGCCAAACTCCGACAACTTGCTCACGCATTTTGACCCTACTCTCCATATAGTGGTTGCATCGAACGCCTGAAGCTATGGAGAAGGAGCGGTCCTCTCACATATCTTTTCTGTTGGACCTCAAAAGGCAGTCGCTAATGGGGCTCGTTGTCTGTCGTC
Source organism: Paragonimus heterotremus (assembly GCA_013368495.1). NCBI lineage: Eukaryota > Metazoa > Platyhelminthes > Trematoda > Plagiorchiida > Troglotrematidae > Paragonimus > Paragonimus heterotremus. The sequence goes on from LUCH01001008.1 coordinate 70,706, forward strand.
AGCAGATAATAACTACGGATAGATCGGGAAAGAAGCGCTTGCCATTGTTTTCGCAGTGGGGCGTTTCCACAAGATGCACTTTGGTCGGCACTCCATTCTGCTGACAGACCACAAACCACTGCACCCTGTCTTTGGATCAAAGAAGGGTATAGCGATCTGTCGCCTTCAAATACGGGCAACGACTCTGCTCGTCTACGACTTCGACATCAGATATGCGTCAACAACGAGCGCTGGACAGACAGTTGCCCTCTTTGTCGCCTGATTGGCTCTCAAACGCTCGATTCCGAAGAGACCTTGATTGCCACAGTGCCCTTCGAGGCAGAGGTCAATCGAGCATTTTCCGAAGTCATCTGGACACTCCCGGTCACGACCGATCTTGTTACCGAAACAAATCTATGAGACTAGACTTTGCAGTCCAAGATACCTTAAACTTAGAACCGCTAGCCGGAGAGAGGGCTAACGGGTGACCTGGCGCAGTTTTTCCGGAGAGTTTCCGCGATTTCAGCTCTCAGTGGTTGTGTGCTGTTCGTAGAACGTGTCGCCACTCCGCCTAAACTTCAACTCACAGTAACTCGCCTGCTTCGTGTTGGTCACCTGGGCAACAGCCGAAAGAAGGCGTCGGCTCGCAGTCACGTCTACTGGCCCGGCATTGAGGAATAGTTGGAGCACCTGGTTAGATCCGGCCACGGTTGTGCTTACTAATCCAAAGCACTCCCAATGGCTCCACTGAAAACTTGGTCAGTCCCTACAGCTATATGGTCGAGGGTACACTTGGGTTTTGCTGGGCCTCTGCACGGTCAGAACTTCCTGATCGCGTCGACGTTCATTGCGAGTGGCCGGAAGTTGTCATGGTGTCCAGCACAACCACAGAATCAACTGTCCCACAACTTCGCAAAGTGTTCAGCCGGTTCGGGTGCCCAACAACTCTGATTATTTAAAACGAAAAGAAAGTTAATTTCCTCCGCATTTGGTGACTTCTGTCACCGGGTTGCAACCCACGGCAGTTTGGTATCCCGGAGTATCAAAATATTGACGCAAGTGACGTCGAGTATTGAGGCGAACGTGTGTACAAAACCATTGTACAAGAAAAGGATACGTTCATGCCCTGAGAACATCAGTGGTGGAATTGGACAGGTGAATTATTCCACCCCTCAGGCATACCGTGAACCGCCTTTTATACCTTCCCCTTAGCCGTAGACCACGACTTCTGGGATTGACAGGAAAAAACACCAAGTATTCTACACTCCGTTCTTGATATCAGTTACAGAAAATAGGGTCCGTGTAAGCGTGTTATGTGGTTTTGTTTTAATCAGTTAACAAATCAGCAAGCTCGAAATTGGGTGCAAATTTTCTCGCTGTAATTTTCTACTCATATTTTCGCCATGTTGTTGCCATGCTTACGACCACTTGCCCGTTTCCGACTAACATACTAATTCGGCGCACAATTAATTTTTGGGTCACAGTGCATCTATTTTATATTGCATATAGCTTGTTTCTAGTGTCACTGACCCGGGCTAGATTTGGTAGTGGTGAGGCTCAACAAACACCGACTGAAGTAGAGAACATTTATAGTCATTACGGGTGCAAGATGCTCGTACAAAACGGCATGAAGAGCCACAAGTGCCAGAAGTGGTGTGTATTCAAATACACTGGCCTCAACGAGGACCAGTACAAACAACTTGCTTCTTCAGCCCCAAATTTTATCAGTATGAGCCGCTTTTCCGCCAACTAGCCACGCACGCACCGCGGAAAGCGGAGCGATGGAAAAAAACCTGCCGCTGCAAATACAGAACTCTTCTTAGCTACATATATCCTTCTTTTTCTTCCACGGGCAGTAGGATGGTGGAGTACGAGTGGATTCTGTCCGAAGTGAAGTTGAAACCTTAGTATCTGACTGAATACATAGAGCTTACTCTCGTTGGTGCTGCGAGCACCAAGAGGGCAGTTGCCCTGTCAACGGCACATATAAAAAAAACAGCAGCAAATATTAAACAGAGAGCCTTCGGAGAACGGAAAGTAGTCTTATTGGGCCGCTTCCACACAACGTCTTCTCAAACTGATTTGGTCAAGTTAGTTTCAGCCCATTAATTTCCAACGGATGTTATCAACCTTGCACTCGCGAGCAGGCTACGCGCTGAGACAGCCAAAAATCACTTGGCATTTTGGTAACCTTACAGGCCATGTTCAGTCCTGAGACATTGGTGGAAAAACAGCGGCTTTGAAATTCGCCAACGCCCAACTGAAAGGCGTCTCTTTCAATCGCCATCGACAAGAGAGGGTAAGACGCAAGAAGCGGATTAAGACTGTCGAAAATCCTGACAGACCGGGGCTACAAATAGAGACTGTGGTCGTAGTTTCTGTTCCAGCAGTATCCATTCGAGCTTATGTGCCAGTGGTGGAAAGCGGATACGCTGTTTCCCTAGACGTCATTCCAACGACCAAAGCTCCCAGCACCAGAAGAATTATCGCAGATACCGAAACCACATAAAAAGAGCCAAAAACTACCAAGAGGCCCTGCAGAAAACTCTTTCTTCTAACAGCCCGTAGCGATAGAAGCCTGTTGGAGCAGCAACCTGTTATTCATAAAACAATTTTGGCCTGCCCCAGTGAGTATTTCTATCAGTGGTTCCTTAAAATCGCGCACACTGCCCTCCTTTGAACCCCGTGCCCAGCGAAAAAAGTCAAGTTTTCTGTGTGTGAATACTCCTAAACACCCCCCCTAAAAACGGAATTTGGTAGGAATGTAGAGGTGGTAAGTTGCGACACCCAGAACGCTGGCCAAGCATCCTGTAAAAAGGCTGACATACGCCCAAGCGGTGATGTCGCGCCCGCAGCCTCAAAGGAGGGTCATTGGGACTACTCTGCTGTACAGACCGAGATCAACCCCACTAGCCCCCCAGATTTTGTTTTTCTCCAGGCTCTTTCTCGCACTCTCCTCCCTCTTTTTTCGCGAAGTCAAATGAGAAAGTAGCCGTTAGGTGCATGCATACGAACTGTTTGAGTTTGTCCAAAAATTACCGGAACTCAGACAATCAATTCAGGACGCACAATTCCACATATTTACTTTTACGGGGGCTTGGCTTACAGGTGACGTCAGTGACAGTGAACTGAGTGTCCTCGGATATCCAGTCTGCCGAGTTGACTCCGCTTGAGGGAGAACAAGGATGCTGTGATTTTCTTTCATCACTATCTCCCAACACCTGCGGTTATCGGTGCATTTCATTCCTATGATAAATGTGACGCTCTGTGGCTTCAACTGGCATTGCTCAGCCATGACCAACTCCTAATGAGGGTCATTTATCGTTCTTTTACGTCCGACGTCTCCGACGATGGCAATTTTATTGCGAAGCTCAACAACTTTCTGGGACTACAACACCTTACCCACCTGCTTGTTATGGGCGACTTCGATGCTCCCGAGATGAACAGGACGTCAGTTTCTCACTAGGAATGCGGATTCTCTACTTCCTTGTCGATTGTGACACGACGGAAGGCGTAAACACAGCATGCCAGTTCCCCAGTGCGGCATCGTTCTGGTTAGTTTCCCTCTCTGCTGGATCTAGTCATCACGAACGAGAGGCACCTGATCGACAGTGATCATCCAACCACCACTTGGGCATAGCGACCAATCTGTGCTCATCTATGATGCTATCTGTTACTAGTTACATCAACCAGGAAAAGAGTCCACAGTTCGAAATTTCCATCATGCTGGTTTCACCGGCCTCAGAAACCACCTAGGTTTACTTCTTCTTGATTATGACCGCTTGGACTAGGAATAGTGCGCGTTTCAAAGCGCGATTAAAGAAGAGGAAAATTTAAACGTACCGCCCAAACTGTACACTTTCTCCTAATGGCCACGCATTCACCGCAGAGTACGTCGCCTCTTCGATAACCGTTCCCGTTTACCCGCTAAACATAAGCTTACGGGAAACTCGGAGGACCCAAACGCGTCCGACGTTGTTCGAAATGGGTGCATGCGGAAAATCCATGAATGCACCAAACTGGTATAAAAAGGTCCTCCTCAGAGCCCGCGAGAACAGAAACCTCTTATTCAAGCATATGCGACAACTAAGAAAGAATAAACCCTCGGCTCTTCCTTTGCTACTGCCCAACGGGAAGGCCTAAACTGACCCCCTAGTTGTAGCCGAGTTTTTCAAGGAGTACTGTTTGACAGTCTACAACGTCGCACCACCGGATTGGCACCCTACCATTCCGCTGCAAAATTTCTGGCAACCACTGGCTACCGCTGAGCTTTCTGTGCCGGCTGTTGAAGACCTTTTATTCGAGGTTAATTCGTACAGCGTAATGGGTCCTGACAAGATCCACCCCAGGATTCTCAGAGGAGCAGCTGCTAGTCAGGCAGAACCAACTTACAAGCTGTTTGACTAGACACTTCACACCAGCATTCTCCCTAGAGCATAAGAAGAGGCGACGGTCACACCCATATTTGAAGCGGGCGACTGGTACTCCCCGGCCAGTTTTCGGCCAGTCAACCTACTAGCATTCCGTGCAAAATAATAAAGCGTCTATTGAAGCGCGACATCCTCCACCAATCCTTCTCCAACCATATCCTTTCTTCTACCCGGCATCGCTATCCTTCTAAATTATCGTGCGCAACAAAAGTGGTTATTTTCACGGATAGTCTAACGGGGGTCAAAGGCAATGGCTTCATCTCAGATGTCATCTTCTTTGACTTCGTCAAATCTTTCGACCGATTCCCACACTAGAAACCCATGTTAATCAAGGAGGCATTCTTCGCCTGATTGCCTCTTCCTCGATGACAAAACGTTTAGAATTAAAACAGGATCATACATTTCATCACCCTCTTCCACTTTTGCGGGAGATCCTCGAGGGCATATGTTAGGTCTTCGGTTATTTGCGATCTGCATCAATGACCTTCCGGGAAATGTTTCCAGCAACGCCCTCCTATATGCCAATGACCCAAAAACCTTTAAGGCCGTCGATGCCAGTGCATGCACATAAATCTTGTCGTGATTAGACGCTGGTCGGATGATTAGAATCTTCCACCATAATGACAATAACTGCGCACATATGTTACTCGATGGAGATTCTGGCAATGCCTTCATGATTCACAATGCATTCAGCAGGGCGGATATCACGAAAATCGATCTGGAAAATGATCTGGGTACCTTGTTGTCGTTTACCTTATCTTTCGTTTATCACCATGAGATAGGGGCAAGGAAAAGATTTGCCGCTGTCACAAAGATTAAGCGTACTTCTTCTCGCATAAACAAGAGAGCATTGTGAATGCTTTACGGGGTTTGTATAGGACCGCTTCTCGGGTATGCTAATCAAGTCGTGTACACCGGCATGAATCAAACACATTAGCTGTTGAGAGTGTCCAGGGCGCGGCTACTAAACTAGCCACATGCCTGAGAAACGTCGTGTAAGTCTCAACTTGAAATTATTGATCTATTCCCACTTAAATTTCGACGACTCTGCGGCGATTTAATTCTCACGAACTTCTTTAGAGTGGGTCTGGTTGAACAATACTTCATCATAGCGAATGATGAGGGCCGGCGGGGATATAACGGGAAGTTTTCCTGGCCGTGTCCTGGGACCTTTCTCAGGCGGCAGTTCTTTTCTTACGGGGCTATTAACCTTAGGAACAGTCTTCCTTCTGGGGTCGTTAGCAGCGCTTTTAACGATCGCTTTAAAGCACTGTAAGACTATCATTTAGCAAAAATCATATTATGCAAGTGATCTTACTCTGTTCTTGGTATTTACCGTGAACCCCAAGAGCGGTGGCACACTCCGTTTTCAGTGATTATATTTTAAAACAACAGACGCCTGCTTAACACTGGGCAAGAAAAACCGACTGGATCCGGAAACCCTGAGACTCTGCCTCGAACTTGTGTATCAATGGCTGAATCGCTGAAAGTGAAATCCACTGCGCTCCGTCACATTTTCCAGATTAGAAATCAGTGGATCAATGGATTGGAAGCATAAGTGAAAAGCAAAAGCTTCCAAGAACTTCGTGTCTCTATGAGTAGAATCTCGAGAGATTAGAGTTATTCGCTTTTGAATAACATTTATTTTGTTACGTAATACATTATTTGGGTCACGGTATCTGCATCCGTTTTGTATTTTATTTTTGGTGCTCTGAGCATCAAAGGTTGTACAGTTATCGTCACCGTCTAGTGGATCATTTAGCCGGTTATTATCTAAGTAGATATTTGCTCTGCTACACCAGTTTCTTAACCTACGTTGTGGCCCTGTTGCCTACAACTTTTTGTAACGCTTTTGTACGCAATGACACGTTCGTGAATGCAGCACCATCGGTGAATCCAAAGTATTGAGTGTTTGTGGCCGATTCGGCTGCAGCGTGTCTGTTCGGAACGGTGTGCAGTACCTGACACGGCCACGGTTGAAGGAGCTCAGGGCGAAGCACAGACGGCTTTGTCTGATATGAAGTCAGAGTTGAGCTTTTTGGAAGAGTATTTTGCGCTCGCCTTTCCAGGCACAGCAACTGCTCGCAAGGCAGTCGCTTTGTCCACAGCCCAAACCGAAGAAGCCACGTTAAACTTGAGGGACAAGGCACTTCGGAGAAGAGGCTCGTTTTGTGAAAACGATTTTCCATCACATCCTCTCCAAGTAAACAAGCCAGAGAGGTGTTAACACTTCATTCCCCCCAGGATTAACAAACTTGGTTTCTGTCAGCAGGCTTAGCTCCGAAGCCACGAGGGAGTCACTCTGACTTCTTGTGACGTTACCGGCTAAGATTAACACGGAGAAGTGCTGGACAAAACAACTCAACGGAAAAAATCATACTAGTCTAAAGGAAGTCTCACTGGATCGCTCATTGCAGGAGCAGCAGAAGCGCTCCCGGCTTGATAGAACAGGGTCATAAAGGCTAACCCCAAACTTCAAGCCAACGCAAAAGTCCTTGTTGTTATTCTCAAGAGGTGACCGGCCACTCCGAATGGGTCAACCCACGTGCCCACACCCACATCAGGGGTGGCTGCTGCCATCTCCCTGGGTGGCCTAGCGTCTTCGGAGCTGCACGGGTCCGAGCCAGGAGCTTCCAAAGACGCTATAGACCAGCAATATTGCTGTAAACCCCCAACCATCCCATCTCCAAAATGTCTCATTAATACCCGTTTCATTTCTAAGCTTTACAACCCAGTGAATCTGCTTGAGTCACCTCATGCATGCTGAAGGGCTCATACTTAGCTCATTCTCGTCGCCTCTTCCTCCGCCGGACCACGATAATTTCGTCCTAAGTTTTCTTCCAATCAAAACTGTGATTATTTCCCACTGATGACGTCTTCTTTTGTTGACAGATTTCATGCTTGTCTTATTATACATCCATTAGTTGCTTTGTACTGCGCGTGCTTACCTGTCATGATCGCGCACATCCCAGCGTATTTCTCATAAATGCGTTGAGATGTATATACTATTATTATTATTATTGTTATAAAATTCAATCCCAATTTTTGAGAGTGTAAAGCTGTAAATCATCTTCCATTTATTCAAAAGCAAAGGCGATCCAAAAGCCACAGACAGAGCCAACAGAAACGGACAAAGCTCCTCACAAGAACACTCACATATGCTCATGCCGTGATGAAACGCCCGGTAGCGTTCAAGAAAGCTCAGAAAACTCGCACGCCGTCTACACACTCCCCGACGTAATTGTGACTGCTTTCCCAAACTAATTCTTGCGCTCTTTTGTCTCTCTACGTATCCAGTCTAATGAGCAGGCAGCCCTCAAATGCATGCACATTAATTATCTGAGCCTTCGATAAAACAACCAGAAGTAAAACAACTGGTCCACGACACTTGCCCTCATATTTCCAGTCCAACAGGAACCTGGCTTTCCGCATATATCAGTAATGACAAAGTGGATGTTCTGGAAACACACTGACCGAGCGGACTCCTGTCGTAAACTCAAGAGGGGCTTTGCTGTCTTCCTAAGCCAGAAGCTCCCGGTGTCAGCCGTCACAGGGGAATGTATCCCCAGAGAGAAATGTGACGGACTGTGGTTCAAAATCCGGCTTTGTAGTCGTGACACGCTCCTTGTCGGTGATATTTACTGGCCGCCGCCGTGCAGTGCATCCGACGGCAAGACCGGTTTTCCCGCCCTAGAATGTCTGTCGTCCGCGCAGCCTACCTACAATCTTCTCACTGTGGATGACTTCAGCGCACCCAAACTCAACTACATAGCTGCTTCTGGTGAAGACCTTGACTGCAGATTTCCGAAATCTCCGGCAATTTTGACCCATGAGGAAGCCTGCACACAGCATGCTCAACTACTTAAATGGCATCGCTCAGGACAGGCACCCTTATTGTTTGATCTGGTTATCACGAATGAAGCCCATCCGGTAGATAGAGTGGTTACCAAACCACCCCTGGGGCATAGTGACCAAATGTTACTAGCTTTCGGTTTTATCTGTCGCTGATTCCAAAATGCCGTAACAAAGACTTCCTTCAGAAATGTTTAGAAAGCTGACCTTGGCGCGCCGAAGACATTCTTAAGCACACTGAAACTGGTATCTCATTTGATGTACTCAAACTACCTTTCTTTTGGAGCTTCCGTTCACGAAACTGAAAAGACATCTGTTTCTCACAAACAACGGAAATTCTCACCTCGCTCACCGATTCCGCAAAGCATAAGTCATCTTCCTGACTTACGTTTCCGTTCATTCTGCAAGCAGAGGCTAACGGGAAAGCCGTAGGATCTGGAAGCCTTTCGCTCTGTACGAAAAAGATGCAGGCGGGAAATCCGTTGACACCCTCAACAGGTACAATAAAGGGTCTTACTCGTAGCCGACGCGAATAAGAATTTTCTTACCAAGTACATGCGTCGCCAGAGGAAAAATAGGCTACCGGCGCTTTCTGTGCGGCGTTCTAACGGGGTAACCTCCTGCAACTCCCGGGTGGCTTCTGAGGTGTTCAGACAGTATTATTCCGCAGTTTACAATTTAGTTCCACCAAACTGGCATCCGATTCTCCGGCGGGGAAATATCCAGTGTCCACTCCCAATAGTTGAATACTCTACGTTCGACGTTTAGGACCTACCGCTTGAAACCATTCTTTAAAGTGCAATGGGGCCAGAAAAGCTCCATCTTCGGATTATTAAGGAAGCTGCCCCTGGTTTGGCGATGCCCCTCCATGATCTGTTCAAACAGACACTTCGGACCAACACTCTTTTCGGAGCATGGAAAGCAGCCACTGTCACACTTAAAATTCAGACAGGCGAGCGTCACTCCTCCGCTAAGCATTGGCTGATCGGTCTCACCAGCATTTTATGCGAGGCAGCGGTGCGTCTGTCGAAGCGCGCGGTCCATAAGCATTTATTCTCCAGTAACTCTTTCCCTTCTACTTAGTACGGCTTTCTTCCCGGCAGGTCATGTACAACCAATATGCTAATCTTCATGGATAGCCTGACAGACGCCAAAGACGATGGCCGTATTCCGGACGTTATCCTTCTCGACTTTGCCAACGTCTTTAACCGTGTCTCACACGATCTTCTTGCACATAAACTATAAGCTGATGGCAACCGAGAAGAAATTCTCCGCTGGATCACACCTTTTCTTGGTGACAGGACTTTCAGAGAAAAAGCCGGATCGGACCTTTCTTCCACCTCTCCGACCTCTGGTGGTCTTTCTCAGGGATCCGTACTCGGTCCGCCGTTGTTTCCAATATACATCAATGATCTTCCAGAGTTTATTTCTAGCAACGCACCCTCCTGGAATGCTTATGAACCCACTGCACCGCAGATTGATCTGTTCCGTATTAATTGCTGGTCAGGTGGCTGGGATCTCCATCCGAACGACAGTAAGTGTGCACACACGTCGCTAGGGGGAGACTCCGAGAACCTGTCCGTGATACGTGGTGCACAATGTGTAATGGATATGGCAAAAGTTGGCCTCAACAACCTAGTGATTCGGCTGTCGACTGGTTTTTCCTTTTTTACCACCACCAGATGATCGCCAAAACGAGACTTGGGACTATTGGGACGATGAAAACGGCCTTTCCCCGCATAAACGGGCACGCCTTTCAATTGTTCTACGGGGTCTACATAAGACCACAGTTTGAGTACGCAGATAAAATCGTATTCACCGGCTTGAACGGCATACTCGCCATTGAACGTGTCCAGCCAGTAGCCAACAAAATGGTCACTGGCTTGCGGCATTTCTCTTCTGAGTCTCGTCCCAAAATTCCTGATCTCTATCCAACTGAATTTCGAAGGCTCTGCAATGGTTCAATCCTTACGCACTTTTTTTCAGCATAGGATCCGAGCAGCAATTCTTTGACCTCAGTAACAGCTAATAGTCGGAAAGGTTACGGCGAGAGGTTCTATGAGCTTCGACCTCAGTCTTTCTTTAGGCAACAGTTATTCTTTTGTAGGGTTATCAATCACGGGAACAGCCATCCATCAGAGGTTGTTAGCTGTTATTCTAGGGACCGCTTCAACATGTTATTAAATTCTCACATAAGAATTTGTTAGAATAGTATTCTGTTCTGTTCTGTGAGATTAGTACTGGATATTTTGTGTTGCCCCCAGGAGCGGCGCTACACCCTGCTTTGAGTGGCTGTTTCTCAGGCCAACAGGGAACCGTCAACATTGAAACGAACAAACTGACTGGATCCAGATGACTCGGGTCTTCAAACTCGAGCCCGCGAACAAACGGCCAAAATCCTTTCAACAGTGCTAGTTCGCATTACACATAAGATCTTAGGAGCGTTTGCCTGTCGTGTGCTGGTTGCATGCGACCTTGTTTGATCGTGTGCACGTTTGTCAACTTGTGCGCGTCAGTAGTGTCATATATGTATCTGACATTTTGACGCGGTCGACGGATGGAACGTGAGGCTCTTCAGTTAATTGCACGCATCAGTGTCGCTCAACTTTGCTCCATACCAAGTGTAATTTCCGTATGCTGTACCTTGGGCCCCTCGGTTATTCCTACTCTTATGTCGTGTCCTGTTTACATTGCACATACCTACGAACAGTCAAACCAGTTCACTTCTGCACTAAATTATTAGTGGCGTTTCACTTTCTCTGTTGAACGCCGGCGTACTTTTGACAGTTCCACAAATCTGGCCACTCGAACTGTTCATCAAAACAATCACATCCCTCCAACCAGCACTGGTGCTTGCTTGGTAACATTTACAACAATTAAGGAGAAAAATAATTGAAAAGGAGGGTTATAAGGAATAGGGGCAGGCTGAAATAGCATTTCTTCGTTACTAGCTCAGTGTGGTGATAATCTACTCTATTCAGCGCTCATCCAAACCCTGGTACAATAGAAGATCTAACGGGGGACCAACCCATATGTCACGCTGAAGATACTACATCAGGATTCGACAACCAGAATCAACGTTACGTCCTTCGTTATTCGATGTCTTTGTTCTGTATCGTGCCGATTGGATCACAGTTTATGATATTGTGTCCGCCAATACGATCAGCCAGTGGGTGGCTGTGATTCCTTCAATACTGTTGTACATCTATAAGTTTGGTCTCATGATAATTGCTTACTGCAGCCAGTACGGGGTCTTCTCTTCAATAATTACGTGGGAGGCCTCATTTCTAACACCACTGCTAGGGCTATTCGGAATCCTCACTGAATCGTTCGTCAACGATTCGAGTTCATAATGAGTTACGCGCAATTTGCTGATCCAAAAATGCTTTTCTCACAATCCAACGGCAGAGAAGATCGTTTATCTTCGAAATGATTAATCACAAGACGCTCGTAAAAACTGGATTTAATACGGTACTAATTGAATCAATGTACATGGAAATTAAATATTTCGCCGCGAATTTAAAAAATCCTCAGAAATTGAATAAAGAATGTGCCCGTACAACAAATTTGACGACTAGGCGCAGCTCAGTAATGGGGGACAATAAAGCGGAACTGAGTTGACTCAAACAAAAGGTCATTGGCTTGGTCAGTGCAAAATGGTTGTTTGCGCATCGAGAAATGGTAGAAATTGTGAGCTACTCAGGGAAGAATATGGAGGGGGAATGTCTCATTTCGACATTCAGAAATGTACAGTGTTTCGAATGAATGGGAGTAAGGGGAACGGTTACAGTAGCTGGGGTAAGAATAACATTGGTTGGTGCCGTTTATTCTTGGGGGAAATAGTGAAACATAGAGCCTCAAGCACCCTCAAGCACTAATCAAACAAAGCAAGGCATTCTCAAAATGATGCAACAGATCTTAACACAATCAACATTCCTCAACGCCGAATATTACACTGAAATATAGCAAAAGGGCAAAATGTGACCTCGCAGATGATTCCATAGTATTGTCAATACTGTCAAGGTCATCTGTGGGCTCATATTGGCAGCCAAGACGTTTTCTCCCTAAATTATAGAAAACTGAGACAACAGTCTTAGTAACACAAGGTTCTTGATTGCGTTTGAGATGGCATATCTCCACTGATAACTCAAATACGGTAAAGGCGGTTCAGAACAGTCTACAGGATTAACCTTAATGTTGCTATTAGTATCAGGCTGTCTATAGCTAGATCCTATGAGTAGCTTACGGGAACATTTATAAAGATGTTTACACGGCGACTCTGCGGTTTAATACAGTCATGGCTCACGATGTTTCAGTGAAACCTTGCACTTTTATATAAACATGGCATCTTCACCTCGCCCAATGTTATGAACCTCAAAAAACATGACATCCTGTGAAGCTTAAAATTACGTATAAAATGACAAAGATAATATGGCGATTAGATAACCGGTGGGAGAATCTGAAGGTGTGCGTCTTACTAATGACTACAAGTTCATAAAGGACAAATTAATGAAATATAGTCAAACATCTTTCGAGCGATTAAAAAGCTACATGACGAATGGTTCAAATGTCTGCAAAGCATCATATAGTGTGGCTTCATTTAGGACAATTAACTGCTCTTTGCTAATGTTCCGTTAGGTGTCGAATGGATTTAACTGTGACAGAAAGTGCTGGAATCGTATAAGTATCGTGGGACGACTGAGCGGAACAGTGAGAAGACAGCCTAATGAGAGCGCCTGAAATATAAAAAGGCTCGCTAAAAAAGCTGGTTGGGCGGGAAGTTGTGTTGGTTACGTGTTCAGGGGGTAACTTACTTGACGAAATACCCACATGGAAAATTCAGGTTTTAGTTGTATTGATATCTCGGTTAGAAGTTTAGCTTACTACGAGAATAATGTGTAGTGCGTGTTGGTCGTGAGACCTATTGTGATGGTAAATTGGCCCAGAAATTACAGTGGGCAAACTGTGCATTTTCACCACTGAAGCGTTGGACTTAAGATGTCTCTCAGAATTAGGTTCTTAGAGCTCATACAATGCTACCGACTTGCCAGAATACCGCAAATCCAAATCGTCATTGCCTAATAGACAGCTTACTGTCCTTATCGTTAAGTTGGGATTTTGTACAAGCACCTTGTATCCGTGGGTGTTGCTTACAGTCCCTCCCGGGAGAGGAGGTAGTGTCCATAGTATGAACATGATGGCTTTAACAGCCCAACCTTGTTTTTAGCAGGAAGCTAGACCCCCGGTTTCGGCGCTCCTTTGAAGTTTCGGTGTCTTAAGTCAAGGGATTTCTGTAGTGGACACTTTAATAGACGAACACAGAGCGGTCAATGGCTAGAAAATCTGTGTTTAGCGTTAACCGTTGGTTTTACTTGGGGAACTAAAGTACAACTGTAGGAAATCATGATCAACATGGTTTGCATGTGCATTTGATTACAAATATTAAATGTAAATGTGTTTCATTTGTGGCTTGCTGCTCTGCAGGGCTCGTGTGATAATCAAGGTCGACTATCAAGTCAATAAGATTACAGATCGTTTTACAGGAGCTATTCTGTACTGGAGAGATGAGTTTTTACCCAGTTGTCCTCCGGGGTGCTGTCTTGTCACCAGGGGGTTTTAAAGTTAGTGGAACACTCAACATACCATTGTCGCTCGATGAAGTCACTCGATAAGAGCTCATTCGCGGACTGGGGTAACAGTGGACCGCAATTTCACTGCACTTTCTCGGGAAGTTTCAGGAAATAGTGCTTGTGTTCTTTCATCCTAATGGCTTTAAGTAAGCTGTTTTTCACGGGGAATAAGGGTAGTCTATCAGGCATGTTAATTACCACGGACGTAACCGCTTGAACAATTCCGTGGCTACTTTATTGCTGGAAGTCCCGGTGGCTAAAAAATCCTCCGTTGTAAAAGTAATTTCGCAGTGAGCAAAACCTGAGGCATCTATGACGCCAACTATCTGGTATATCTGCTGCAGCATTTTGGTACTCTCATCGTATTTAGAGTGTGAAATTTTAACCTCTTAGTCAGCCGCTTCTCTGATTTGGTTTGCGAACACATGGGTGATAAAAACCGAGCAGATCTAGGTATCATTCTCCGTTTGTAATCGGCTGAGTTTTCGTGAGTAGTATTTCGGCAGCAGACTAATGCCTCCTGGTGTTAGCGGGGGTAACGTGGGCGGTAGTTATAAGATAAGAGCTTTTACGTCTATTTTTGCCTATCTGATGCCACGCCTTGACGGGAATGAAGACTTGGTTGTCGGCAACTTCAACAAAGTGCACGATACAGTAACCAACATTGCGCAGTGTTCTGTATTTCCCAAAAGATTCCGTTCAGAACGTTTGGAATCAGCGGCTAAAAATGGCAGAGAAGATAAACAGAAATCGTCTATGCTCACCAACTACTGAACGTTTTAAAGAAACCCGCCGAAAGTTTAAAATAATAACAACAGAAATAGTAACATTAATAATAATGTTTTGCAACGTTACGTAACAGGGTGTGTCGAATTTCCCACTTCATACAAGTCTACACGTACGCGAAGTAGAATTTTGAAAATGAAACCATTACATAGTGGTAAAAGTAACCTTTCGCGTTGAATCAATCGATGTTTCATTCATTTGTCCACGTGTAAGCGAGGGAGACGGTAACTGGTATAATAATACGGCAATGGCGCAGCTCGTACATACGGTGTTTCAAGGCCGGAATGAGTTGAAAACGATCATTTAGGCGCAAAACGTTTCGCAAATTTTTAATGAAATATTAAAATTGACAAATATATAGACCTCTCCGGGCGTAACAGTCGTGTTGTGACGAGGATAGCCGGCCATATCTATAAATTGCTCATATTCGCACTTGTGTTGTGGAAGATGTGTTGGTTTTGCTTTCGACAAAACGTCAGTTTGACTTTCGAATCGACTTTGCGTTCTGAATGTTCAGAATGTTCATATTCCGTTCAGAATGTTCATATTCCGCCAACGTGTAGTCGTCAAAAGAAGGCCGTAACCCGAATTAAAGTAGAGCGCGGTCGAAAACAAATAGGCGAACGTGGAGAAGCATTTGCCCGTAGGTAGCAATACTTTCAGAAGTTGCCGTAGGTCTAAAGTAAACTGCCAGTAATGTCGCTATTACTTAGTCATTCCTTTTGCGGGAGCGGATAATAACAAAATCAGTATGGTTGATGAATCATGTCTGGTATTAAAAACGCCATATATTTGGCGTTCAAAAACTGGCTACGCAAGTTAAACTGTTTAAACTTTATTTGTTTGGTTTAACACAAGTACATATGTTAATATCGGTGCGCTGGTATTTATAGGAATGACGATGTCTGAGCTGAAAAAGTGAACGTGCAGTCCATCTGACGAACGATTACCCAGTTTGCACCTTCGTAAAATCCGCTAGAAACATTCTTTCAAAAATGGAGCCTGAAATTCGTAAGTCTGCAGTCCGCACTCACATGAATCTACAGATGCATAATCTGCTCGCAGTTATCGGCGAGCGCGTGGTCGATTGCACTTGAAGCCTCACGAGCACGCTGATCAACGACAACCCGGAGTGTAACGTCAAGTGGCGTGGCGTCAACAAAAGGCTTTCCGTGGCAAACACTGCAATCGCCAAGGCTGCCACCGGTAAGCTACCTTTACTCTGGAGCTCATCATCTAGTGGTTACCTGATATCTCGCAGTTGCGTTATTGGTTTGAAGATAAGGGTTTCATTTATTACCGCTCCTTTCAGATTCCTCGGTGTGACGCCGATACCCGGCGCATCCCATGAAGCCATTGGGGAGAAGGTCGATCGCAAGAATCTGAATGCCAGAAGGCGGAGCGCGCGCAACGGTACGGTTGAAAGGACGGAAAACTAACGATGACCCTTTGTACAGCATTTTTAATAAATTTCCCATAAGAACGTACATTCTTATCACTATCAATATTCCATTTTGAATTGACAAAAATCGGTTGTATTCGCATAGACGGACTTTGGTTTAATGATCAAGATTGTTAGTCCGTCGAACCGATGAACATGGGTGGCATTAAATATGTACGTGGTTGGTGGCACTCGTTTTGATACTTTATGTAACAGTGATCGAAACCAAGGATCGCTTTTGCTCGGCCATCACCATGAATGGCTTGCGCTGAACCGCTTTTGGTTCTAATCGTACACACCGTGTTCAGCGTAAACCCGAAGGGATAGGACAGGGAAGCTTGTGAGTGGGGCCTATGGGCTCAGCCGGTCAATGGTGGTTAGTCTGTTGATTGGACAGCACAAAATTTAAACCCATGTCTCTCGAAAAATAAACAGAGGGAGAAAGTTTATCCTGTTAAGATCTTAACTGGAAAGAAAACTAACGAAAATATAATGCAAGAAGTAGTTCTACATGGGAGTACATGTTGATAAATTCTAGAAAAGATAGTGGAAAACAAAATGAAAGGCCAGACTGAGAAGAAACAGACAAAACGTTCACCAAACAGTACACAAACACAACTATAGAAGGGGATAAACAGAAGGCCTCAGAGGCCCGGGATTCTGAAGAAAGCAGCAGATCGATCAACAGACGACTATGGTCTTGGTCGATGCAATCATTAACAAGAATAGAATGGAAATATTGATATGACCTACCTGAACTTACCGTACTGGTCTCCTCGCCGACTGCATAATGTAAACAAACTGGTGACCTACAAATTCGAGCGGCCAGCACATACACATCCGTACAAATCGCAACACTTATGGTCTCACCGTTGCGGCATATGGCGACGCTGTTTCCCTGCTGTACCGTAAGCCTCATGTTACGGTAGCGCAATAATTGCTCGCCGTACTTTCGTTTGCGCAGCAGCTGTTTGGGAATACGGTCGTCGCCAATCAGACGAACGTGACCTAGCCAACGGAGCTGATTAAGCATGGCTTTCATTCCACCAACTCCTGCTCGCTGCAGTACCCCACTGTTTGGGACCATGTCCGACCTCCGAAAATCCAAGATGAGTCTCAGACATTGCGGATAGAAATGGCCCAGATAGCATACGGTTCACTGATATAATGTTCAAGTTTCATCGCCGTACAGCAGTGTGGCTTGCACAACTAAGTCGTAGACGAAGAGATCAGTGGCTATCTTCAGGCTATGGCTCTTCCGGACACGCCTTTCACTACTCTCAAAAGCAGCATTGGCCTTCGCCACACTAGCATGTGCTCTGCGGTCTGCGGATGATTCTGCTGAATAATTGCTACCCAGGTAAAAGAAATCTGCGTAGATTTCGACAACGTGCAAGAAAGGCATCTCCACTAGGAGAAGGCTGAAAACTGTAAAATGTGTTATATGAACTGGTCTCAAGCCCAAAAATGGATGACACTGTCGCGAATTCCCTGGCGAGTCGCTGATATTCATCCTCGAGACCTGCAAACAGCGCACTATCTTCTGTGAACACAAACATGCACATCGTTGTGGCAGTTGTCCAGCACGGGGCACTATTCAATCGAAACGCCGTCCTCCGTCAATTCTTAGAGAGCAACTGTTAACATGGTAGCCGAATATAAACTAAACAAGATTCTGGCCAGGACAAAACGCCCACTCACTACAGTGACAATGTCAAAGTAATCCAAGGTCGATCCACGCGATTGTTACTTCGCCTTCATGCCCACAATCAACATTCTTATCAAGTTTGTGGACACGCTCGGACGTTCGGGGTTAGAAAAACCAACCACAACGTCTCACGGCCCAAGAAGTCAGAGGTCTTGGTGAAGTCTACGAACAAAGCGTAGAGGAGTTACTCGCATTTCCGGCTATTTTCGTGAACCTGTCGATTTGCAAGCACCAGATCGAACGTGCTGCGATTGCCTCGGAATTCATACTGCTCCTCAGGAGCATTGGCCTCCATAACGTTCGCATTCAGTCGGTTAAGCAAAATTCTTGCAAACAACTTGTCTGTGCGGTTCAGCAGCTCAAGGCCTCAATAGCTGCCGGTACATTGTTCGGTACCCTTATCTTTAAACGGAAGTACCTCAAGGACATTATAGATTCTTGTGGCGTTTATTCTTGCCACAAAATATAGTAAACTTGTTTAAGCAAAGTGCGTTTCAACTTACGTCCGCCCATCGTAAATTTACCTGACAATCCATTCTCCTCTGCAGCACCTTCACTGTATAGTTGTCCAGTCGCTGTCTGCACTCCATCGAAGCTGGGGCAAGAGCAGGTGAATATGTGACCGAATGTTGCGGCTGGTTTTTCACGGACAGTTAGTCAGTGGTTGTAAAACGATTTAGTTAGCTACCGAAATGCTTGCACCAGACTCCCGTGATGTCCTCTGGTTGCATGCACGGACAGCCGGTATACACGTCCACTGGTGCTTTGGTGGACGGGTAGATGGACCAAAAACTGTCTTAGGCGAGTAGCAGAATTTGTGCTGGCTGCGATGTGGTTGGTCTTGCACTTGCTGATCCTGCTCCTTTCGCCAGCCGTCCTTGATTCAACGAACCCTTCCAGCGAGTTGACAGTGAATACTCCAGAATTGCGCTCTCTTGTTTTGTTTATCCAAATCCGTTATGCATGTGGTAAACGTCGCATGTTTCCCTCACACTAAGCTGGAGACAACCGCGTTGTTGTGGTCGAACCAGGATGGACGTTTCGGACGCCCGACAACAATCGTGTTGGTAGCTGCTGCCGTTATCTTTTCTTCCAGCTGTTGCCACACACCCTCAGGGGTGGTGGTATAGTAGCGTCTTTCAGATAAGTGGCTATTGCACACTGAAAGGTAGCTCCCGTTTCACAGTTCTCAAATCGGTTGACATCCAACCTCCGGTGCTGTTCGGATGATTTACGGTAAGTAGGCCTGCAGACACGGGTAGAAAACTTGGTCCTGACCAGCCTGTGACCTATGTTGCATTCAGCGCCACGCAGTACTAGCGTGATAAGCACTTCACAAGTGTCGCGCTGCCGCACAATCAGATGATTATGTGAATGATGGCGGCCGCATCATGGGTGAGCCCATGTCATGATGTCGCCCGCATCCAGTTGCGATCGGGAGTTTGTGGTAGCCGGCTCGTGAGCATCACCGACTGAACCAATACCACAGGGCCCGAGGACCCTCGATCAATGTAAATAGTCGCACCCAAATCAAACGTCCAGTTAAAAAAAATTCGGTCACCTACCGGTAACGACCGGAATGTACGAAACAGCTGAACATAAAGATGTTCTTCTGTGTAATCAGCGCGACATACAGTTATACCATAAACAGTAACAACTGAGGTGCACCTACCCGGACCGTGTTGCAGGCGCATGGGCAGGATTGGAGGGACTTATGTCGTGCGGTTCGCCTATCGTCGAAACATTGATACTGTCAATCGCTGAAAACCAGTCACCGTTTGCCAGATAACCTGTCCAGTAGAAAGTGTACTCAGCTTCTGCTTCTCGAAGCTTACCTTGGTCTGCAAGCCTTGTCCAAATCAAGACTACTACCTCGACGCCATAGCGGCTCGGTTCCTTGACGGTAAGTGCGGTGTGGTGTTCTGGCTGTCCTGTGGCGCTGCACATAACCAGCGGCGGGCGCACACCCCAGATCCCAACGGAGAGCGTATTGCCTATCCTGACATGGTTCGGGTTGGACTTCGTGTTAATAAGGCTAGAGTGGGCGTTATCTACTCCATGGTTCGTGCTGGGGGATCATTAGGGGAGGGATGGAAGGAGAAAAGATTTGGTAGTAGTGCATCTCCGCCTATCTACCATGACGTAAACAGCAGGCGGAACGATCCCTTTTATTTTGTGCGGTGGCCGATGCAGTGTCATTTAATATATGCTGTGCAATCAGGGCTTGCACGGTCATAGTATATTGCAACGCGCAGTTGAAACCAACAATTGCACGCAGAATGAACTCGAATTGCGTAACATTGCATGCTACCGTGTTGCCGACGCCGTTTTTGTTTTCGTTCATGTAAGTCGTGTGCATGGCATACTGGGCATGTGGCTCATGCTTGCTCGTGTTGTTTTCTTCTAAAGGGCTGGCACTGGAACCCCACTTCGGAAGAACGTTGCCTCCCGTTCTTTCTACGGTGCCTCAAATTTGGTCCAAGGGTGTGTCGGGTATGAGAATATAAAGCGTCCGCTTGTATTTTGTGCCGCTGCCAGGATGATCAGACCTGGACAAGGTAGTAACTGAGGCCATCAACCTAAAGCCCGTATCACGAGGTAGCTGGTGACACGCACACAAAAAACAACACCGGCCACTAACAG
The DNA here is from genome assembly GCA_013368495.1 of Paragonimus heterotremus. Lineage (NCBI taxonomy): Eukaryota > Metazoa > Platyhelminthes > Trematoda > Plagiorchiida > Troglotrematidae > Paragonimus > Paragonimus heterotremus. The sequence goes on from LUCH01001008.1 coordinate 91,175, forward strand.
CAACCAAGTGGCAACAACTACCGACAGGCTCGAGAGCCACACACCCATGAAGTCAGAGCACTTATATAAGACATGTGCTACTGTATAGGTAAACGCATCACACTTATAGAAAACCAGACCAGGCAAGAACTAACGTCAGGTCGAGGTAAAACAAAACACACTGAAACCATTCGTAACGAGTGCATCTGCCTTCCGTCTCGCCGCGCCTCTTTTACCACTCGGACACGGTTGAACCTGTAAGAACCGAATTCCTAGTGAACATAGTCCACCGGATCACAACAGCCCACAAACCCGACCACCAAATCAAGAATGCGGGAAGGTTCAGGACTGTGTGTTCTACCGCGAATGTATGTACTGCGTAAATAAACATATATATAGGCATATATTCCATCTCCCTCATACCCGTGTTTTTCACATATATATGCACATACATATCTATATTTATTACGTAATATGGCGCGCTGTATTGCTTATTGTGCTCGTTTAATCCGGCGTGGGCGCAACGTTGGACTTATCATACAAGCGAATATACGTGCTGTACTTCACACATATGTAGATACGAAAGGTATGTATCCAGTCACATCACACGTACATTTTGAAAACTTACATGGATCACATAACATAAGTGTGAAAGCATTGTTTGTATGGTGAATGTACGCCGGATGGAAAACTGACTTAAAATGGTTGACGAATGTTCCGAGACAATGAACTTACCAAGAAAGAACCTCAATTATGAATTCAGAATGGGCTCCCAATTAGTGTCTCCTATGCTGTGGGAGAACAGAATCAGCACGACGTACGCCTTTTCGCTCCACCTGTTCTACCTACTGTTTCCTTATTTCTTACAGAGCACACCGTCAACGTCGTGCCAGGTGATTAAGCACTGCAGGACTCCCAAAAAATAGGCTAATCAGTACGTTTCGGATAACGGAAAATCCCCGTAGCACTCGCGAAAACACAAAGTTTCAGCGAATAGACAGGTTTCGACAAATTCTTTTCCCTGGCTGGTACAATTATATAAAAACAAGTGACGAGTTACACTGTTGTTGAGCAAAGCTTAATGAAGAGGCAATGTAACTGGTTTAAACATTAACACTACTTCGCTGTAGTTAGGAACATCAAAGGAGTTGGTTCTATTCAGTCTCATCAGGATGGGACAGTGTGACTGGGAAAAATCGTTTCGCGAGTTGGGCGACTATATTTGGTCAAGGAAGTCTCAGGATTTGGACGAATTTTTTAGGCACGAAAAATTCTACTGTCCTGAGAACGTTCAGCTGCGATGCGCTAAAAGCATTCAGAGGAGGGTTGTTCTACTTTTGTGAACATTAGTCCCAGGAAACATGTTCCATTGCTACGTTTTGGAACTACTTCATCCATGCGTGGTCAAGGTCGGGGCGGTCGGTTCGTTTTTTTTGACACAGGAGGATACAAAACACTTTACCGAAGGTCGTGGAGTTGAAGCGACATCTCCGCAGCAAAGGAACTCAGGCTTAAGTACATCCCTCCGACAGTTCTAATGTGCCTAAAGCACCACCAACCTCGAACCCTGCTGAATTATTTTCGCAACTTCTGATTTCCGTTCATAATGTTGCCTGAGTAGGACGGATACCTGCTGTTATCCAGTTCCTGCTAGTCACCTACACGCCCACAATTCCCTGTCTGCAAGTTCTGCGGCCTCCACCGCTACTGTTTTATTCTCGTCGAGGTAGTAATCCGCCGTAATTTCGCTTTGTTTTCGTTGGGGCCCTTTTCCACGGTGCACTATCGTTACTAAATTTCGGTTTCCAGTAGCTAGTTGAGGCTTGTTGTTTATGCCTGCTTGTTCACAATAACCGTAGGCGTTTCAATTTAACTGGTATATGGCCCGCCGGAACCGCAAGTCTCAGGTAGCTACCAAAGTTGGAGCCAGTCTCTGCACTGAGTGCAGGTTGACAATGTTGAACTCCCAAAGTATGCGAACTGCAAGTCACAGTTGCGCTTTACAAAATGTCAACTCACGACATTTTTGATTATCCACTACTCCTTTGTAATGAATACGGAACAAGATTTAACGTCCCCCATTCTAATGAATGTCCAACTAGTGACGCTGCTCACGCATCCAGCTGTCCCATTACAAATTAGGACAACTGCTCACAAACAGAACTCTCGACGAATACCGCCTATTGCCAGACAAAGAGTCCGCTATACGCGGCCGCATCGATTTATAGACCTCCACTTTTGAGTGAGAACCTAAGGGCTTCAATGGAACCGCTGATGTTGATCATCCAGCTGAAGAGACAGGAGTGGTTGCTGCTTTCAGTGTGCGTCATCCCGGTAGCAACGACAAGGTCTCCGCTGGTAATCGAAGCGTATGTGTGGCGAATAGCAACAAAATGGCCTGTGAAGTTAACCATTCTGACGGGAAAAGCCCGTCAGCCAGGAGACGAGAAGCTCATGTTAAAGTGGATGGAAAAGATAAAGCAAATGATGCTAGGAGCCACCTCAAAGACGCTGAGGTTTAGTTCGTCACTGGCATAAACTCAGGGCCATCTGGCAACCCATACAGCTTAATTGTCTCTAATTTTTTAAAATCGATGGCGACATCATCGGTTGAGCGTGAACATCATGATTACCGATAATGGTCCGAAGTATGTGCCGCAAAAAGGTTAGAGAATTGCTTCAACGGTATAACTCGGCTGTTCTAACGAAGTTTCCCCGCCTACTGAAAGTAGCCTTCGGAAGCCATCGCCACTTTGAGGTAGCGCTCACAAAACACACTTACTTTGAAGTTCTAGTATGGCCTACGTACGCCTAAAACCTAACTTTCCATACCTTGGAAGAATCCAAAAAAGGGAGTCGGAGAATCCGTTTGACAACTGTGACCGAAGTCTGATCATCCATGGAGTGCTAGAATCGTCTATTTTGACAGTCGCCGGATGATAACCTCTCTCAATAAGATAAGCTTTTGTTGAGGGATATTGTCTGTATCAGAGTAACAAGAATGCCGAGACTTGGCCACCTTACCCATCTAGACGCGCCAAGACTGCTAAGAGTTGAACTTCTCGCGGCCGAAATGTCCAATATAGTTCTGAATGTATGGCACTGTCACCGGTCGAACGTGCCTGGAGAGATACGGGTTCACATGACGCTGTCCAGGAAACTGAGGCAACTTAGAAGATCGTCACTTTCATTTCCAACCCTCAAACCAATAGTCGGTTTCTCAGCAGGTATCGACCGCCCACAGCAAGTTCTCTCAAACGACGTGCTCTCGCCGACTCTTTGCGAGTCGGCCTCGGCCCATGAGTAATTAAACTTTCGGCAGCGCCAACAGTAGTCACCCGCCCACTGTTCACAATACCAAACGGTCGGATGGTAACTGTTAGGAAAAATGTTTTCCCCAAAAATGATCTATTTTTCTAGATATCAGTGAACAATAAATTGCGATTCTGAATCTTAATTCTTCGCACCACGACGTGCCAAAATCTCAATTTTGGCGCACGTTTCTTCTGAGTCTGCGATTGGCCTATCCAACTTCTGATCCACCAATTCAGGTAGGGTTCTTCAAGGCCATTCAAGGACTGTATATATGAAGACGCTGGTCTGCTGTGTAACCCTTGGTTTGAGAGTAAGTAAAATCTCGGCCAAAGGTGACGGTCGTCGGTGTTATTTAGGGGTTTCCGGGCATTGATAAGCTTTGTGCTACATTCCGTGATTCGTGTAACTGTGCCCTAGACATTTCTAACTACCGTTGACCAGCGGGTCATGGCAGTAACATCTGGGACATCTGTAATTAACCAAAGTGATTAAAGCTGCATATACACTAACATTTCAAGCTTGACAAATAAGCTTCCGGAGTTGAGACTGCCCCAATTGAAAGATAAACTCGACATTATAGCAGTTACAGAGACGTGGCTACGGCCTGACATAAGTGAGTGTTCTAAGAAGGGATAGGACCGATAAGCTAGGTGGCGGAGTTGCACTGTACCTGTCGAATAATATAGGCTACTCGGAATTAAGCGACTCAATATTTCGTCCAGTACCCGAGTCCACTTGGGTATGCATCTGTCTTTGTTATCAGAAGCCCTTCACCTTAGCCCTCATATACTGCCCGCGCGCAAGTGACGTGGCGTATGACGGCCACCTAGCCGCTGCCTCACACAGAGCCATCGAATTGACTTCAGGTAGTATTTTGATACTAGGTGGTTTTACTCACCCGGATTTTGGTTTCAGGGCTCTGAACGTTCACGCCGGTCGGGACTCTGCTGCCCCGTCGTTTCTACAAACCACCATTAAATTACGGTCATTTGAAAATGCACGAGGTCCCCCCAGATAGCGCCAGAGTTTTGCATCATACAGTTTAGACCTGGTCTTAACTAACGAGTCCGGCTTAGTTGAGAACCCCAGCACCGAAATACCAGCAGGTTGCAGTGATCACGCTCTAATTTTGTTCCAATTCATTTATGCCTCTTCTAGGGTAGTAGTTGATCCTCCAACGCTACACATCTACTTTGAGGGGGACTAGGTAAGTATGAACGACTATTGTATAACTTTCAGAACTTACCATTTTGTCCTCATTGAAAGTATTTTGGCACTACATTAAGTTCACTATTGACGTGGTGAGTGACTTATTATAAACCGTCTCATGCTGTTCGTAGATATACGAAAAATTTATTTGTGACAAGTGTTACGCCTGGATGCAATTCAAGTTAAACCACACCTCGGAAGCTTACAGTCAATATAGACGTATAAAAGACAAGTGTACCGGGGTTGCCCGTGAATACAAACTTGAATTGCAATCCTTTGAGGTAGCCCATTCAAGACAAACCACCCAGTGGTTTTTGTAATCAATTGTCTAAGAAAGCTTCAGTGAAGCCGAGTATTCCCAGTCTGTTTACGGATTCTGGCCTGATTAACAAAAACCAGGACGCGGCAGAAATCATTGCGGGTACACTTGAAATGGTTTTCCTGAAAAACACCACCGGAACCAGCTTGTCGGTCAGTTACGGTGCCCCTAGACCCAACATTCTGTCCGTCCTCAAAGACATGGACTTCAGTCCCGTAACCGTTCTTGCGAAGTCTAAAAAATTGAACCCTAATAAATCCCAGGGTTTTGATGACGTACCGCCAAGACTGCTGAAAATTTGTGCGGATAGCCTAGCTTCTGTCGTAAGTGGCTAGCTTCGGAAGCCTTCAGAAGAAGGTGAACTACCTTCTAACTAGAAGCAGTGTGAAGCAATGCCGCTCCACAAGGGCGGCGCGCGAAACTTAACTTCCAACTACAGACCAATTTCCATTCTCACTATTTGTTCGAAGGTAGTGGAAGGCCTTACGAAGGACGCCGTTCGACAGCAACTCCACATACATGGAGTGGTGAATCCTAAGCAGCAGGGTTTCGGACAGTGCCACTCATGCGTCACCAATACACGGATGGCTCAGGAACAGTGGGCTAAAGGAGTTAATTCTGGGGATCAGGTGGACATTATCCGGCTAGATGTTTTAAAAACATTCGACAGGGTTGACCAAGGCATATTACAGTCAAAACGACAGCGGTACGACATTGGGGGAAACTGCTGTGTTGGTTGGCGGCGGATTTGAGTGGACGGACCTTATCTGTGCGAATTAATGGCATTTATTCAACAATTCTAAACGCCCAATTTGGCGTAATGCAGGGGCCAATTTTAGGACCGTTGCTGTTCACCTTATACATTAAAGAAATACCGTCGATTTTATCCTCCAGCGTTCTGTTGTACGCAGACGTGATAGTTACGTCGGAGACAGCGTCAACTTGTAGCCGGAC
>LUCH01001008.1:99369-119427 GCA_013368495.1 Paragonimus heterotremus
ATTCACATCTGAATTTTGTATGGTGTTTAGATCCACTACACAACCAACATAGAATGAACTATACAAATTAGTATGGCTGGCATATCGTGGTGTGTCCGTTATACGCTATATACCTCAGGAGTGGTCGTGTGTATGTCCTGTTGCATGTCCTGTGGGAGAATGCACGTTATGCGCGTTCGCGATTGCGTGATGTAGACAACTGGATCCTTGCACCATACCATCTCCTCTTTGCATATATCCTTTTAACAACTCTCTGCTTGTGCTCCAACAATTCTCTTCAACTCTAGATTGTCCTTGACCAAAGTCCTCGTTCCGTGCCACCGAGAATCAGGTCAAAAACAAATGGGTGGTCTCTATGGATCTGTAAATAACCTGTGAAACCCGCAAATATTTTCAGCCGCAACTCACACTAGTGACCTTGACTTCTAGGTCATGCCGGTGTTACGGGTTTTGCTTGATAAATTTCCCTCGGTGGTGCCTTGGCGGTCCATCTTTTTGAGTACCATCTACAGAATTGCTTCGCCGAATATTGGTTGAGGGTTCCCAAACTTTGAATGTTTGCCAGTTCTAATCGCACAAATTGAGTTTTTGAAGGGAAAGGAAGGCTACTTCATTACCACAAATAATCTGAGTGGAAGCGCCATTTCTCCAATTGAAGGCTTCAAAAACTCTCCAGTTACTTCTGCTGCACGGAATTAATCTCGTGACATTGTTGTCACTGACATACCATCCACTGCAGCAACACAGTAATACCTCGTGGTACCATAGAGACTCACCGGACAGCACGTTTGGCAAGTCCGATTCATCTTGTTCCTTACCCTTATTTTCCTAAACTTCATAAGCTCTGCAAATTAGTTAGTTAGCCAGCATGGGACTTGTCCTTAGTCCGATTACCGACGTCTGTTTACCGTGTTCGAAGGTTGTACGGCCTCGCAGCAAAGCCATGGCCTGTGACTTCTGTAGCTACTGGGTTTACTGAAAGTGCGACCCCGAATTTCCCATAGATTTGTATTTAAGGCTCCGAGACTCATCCACCCCGGCCCTCAGATACCATTGTGTGACATGCCGACTAAACATCCGTAAGGTTGGCATCACTCAGGATACAGACAGAACAAGCGAGTTAGTCAGTTCCTCGATCTCTACAATATGCAGTCCCGATACGTCAGCACTGGGCAACCTCAGTCAAGCTGCACACAACCAGATTCCGCCGTCTCCTGCACTAGTTAGTAAACTAGCTTCGACAGGCCGCACTAAGCGGAAACGTGATAAACGTATGGTCATTGTGTCTCAGCAATCTGCTGTCTCCAAGTCGCCTATCGGTACGAAGCAAGAAAACTCTAAGCCGTTAGTCGAAAGCTGTAATCACACAGCCGTCCCTCAGCTCAGAATACAGGGCACAAATACTCCCAGGCGTAGTCACTGCCCCGAGTTCGCTAGATATAATCCGATTATCTATAACGCTGCAGAAAGCGAAAGCACGTTGCTCAATCAGAAAGAAACGGATGATCAGTTGCGGTGGAGATCCCTCTGCCATCTACTTGAGCTAGGCTTGGGAGATAAACCCCACGCTATGCAGGCTTCGTAAGTCCCACCAAGACGGACGCCCCCGACCAATCCGCGTCACGCTGGGCCGGATAGAAGACGTCGAGGAGGTTCTCTTAACAGCATCTTCCTTGCTTAGGCTCAATGATTCTTGCCTAAGAGCGAAACCTGACTTCCACTGGGTGATGAGAGAAACTCCACGAACTGCATATCGCAACCCTCAGAGTTCCCAGTTTGACCGAACGTGTAGTTTAGTTGTACACGGCCTAGAAGAGCTGAAGGATGCGGATGCACTGCACGCGCATAAGCATGACATCGACCAGTGGAGGTTTATTCCAGCTAAACTAAACCTGGACGTAGGCGAATGTGGAGCATGGTCTATCCAACGCCTTCCGCGCCCAATGCACCTGAGCTCCATTTCAGCCGCCAGATTATTACGAATCACTCTCTTCACAAGAGATATGTTGTCCACTGTGCTTCAGAAGTGGTACACACTACAAACAGCTTCCCATCTGAGTTCCGACTCCACGCAGATAAACCAAGGTCTGAGCGTGGGACACCTCTTACTGGTAAACCTCCCATGGCGGCAAGTGTGGTAAAGATTACCGGGATGCTGAAGGTCATTAGTAGCCCACCACCTCCCTCACTGCCAAAAAAACTGGTTCAGCCGACCTCAAAAGAGTCGGCCTAGCTCAGGTAGTACCCGTTGTACATCTGAAGACAGACAACACCTCAGATGTGGGTACGTAGGTACACGTATCTAGCTGGTGGTGTGTCTTTACTAACGTTTTTTCCCTAAAAAACGAAGTGGAGGAACTGGGACAGCTTGTTAACTTAAAGAAGCTCAGGATCGTAGGTGTAGCGGAAACATGGCTAACGCCGGACATATTCGATTATGAGGTAGAAATTCCTGGTTATACCATCTTTCGCAAGGATCGGCTAGCCAGCAGAGGTGGGGGCGTAACAATCTACGTTGGTGCTGAATTACGCGCAGCCCTAAACAGAGACCGGACCCTGCTTTCACTTGAAGAGTCCCTGTGGATAAATGTTAGGATACCCCACTTGTCACAAGTCATTGTCGGCGTCATTTATCGTGCCCCGTCCGCAGTCCCAGTATGGGATGAAAGAGTGCACAGTGCCATTAGACGGGCCACCGCACTCCCCGGACATCGCACTATCGTCATAGGGTAATTCAACCTCTCGCATGCAGGTCTCTCCAGCGGGCTAACGTCTGGTACTTCGGCCACTGAATTCTACAACCTCGTAGTAGGAGGTAGGACTCACCGAGCATATCAATCAACCCACAAGGTGGAGAGAAGGTCACAGGCCATCACGACTAGACATGGTGTTAACTACCGAGCCCCATATGGTGGATATAGTCGGAATTGGTGCGCCACCAGGTGCAAACGACCATGTCGCAACCAGTTTTCGCTTATTGTGCGACGTCACGATCATCCGCCCTTTTCTGTCGGCCCGACGTAATTTCAGACGAGTCAACTTTCGAAGGATGCGGGAACATTTATCCCAAGCTAACTGGCCACCACCTGAAGAATGTAACATGGTAGACGAACATCTAGAGCGTTTTATGTCACACCTAAACACCGCGATAACTAGGTCAGTCCCACTCTATACTACATGCCCCACCTGTAAGTCGTCCTAGCTCAAACTATCGTCCAGGCGTCTAATGAAAGAGAAGCGGGCCCTGTGGGATGTATTTCTCCTTAAAGAAGATGGTGCCTCACACCTGGCATACAGATACTGTCGTAATCAATGCACAACAGCCCTACGCGCCGACCGCAGGGCTCATTAAGTATCATTGGCGAGATCTATCGCCGATTGTCCTAAAAGGTTCTTCGGGCACATGGCCTCCTTGACCAGATCGAAAGCTTCCAGATCTTCTCTCGTGGGTCCTTCAGGACTCTCCGCCTCTAACTATGAGGCAGCTGGAATATTACGTGCTCAGTATGCATCCGTCTTTAGCAGCTCCGCTGAGACGGAACCATGCACCACGGTTTTCTGTCCTAATTGTTCCTCACGTTCATCCCCCAACTTTACCCCGGCTAATGTACGCGCCAAGTTACTCCTGCTGCGCGTTGATAAGTCCCCGGGGCTTGACGAGATACCCCCATCAATGCTGAAAGAATGTACAAATGAGCTGGCGGAACCGCCTACTCGTTTGTTTTAACACTCATGTTATACTAGTTGTATTCCAACCACTTGGAAGCGCGGCGTCATCTCTCCCATTTACAGGGGTTGGGATCGAACGAACGCTAGTAACTTCAGACCGATTGCTCTACTACCAGCCATGTCAAAAGTGATGGAGAGCATAGAAGACGATTTCGTGAGAAACTGTCTAAATACCCACTCACTGTTGGCGCCGGAGCAGCACGGCTTCAGAAACGGTCACTCGTGCACGACCAACCTACTGATTGCCACTGACTCATGGACGAAAGCTGCCGAAGAACGCCTCCCAGTTGGTGCTGTGTTTTTAGGCTTTACGAAGGCGTTCAATAAAGTTGACCACAGTGTACTACTGGGCAAACTGGATCATATGGGCTTATGCAGTGAGGTTTGTTTTAGGCTCAGACAACACCTATCCTGTCGGACATATGTAGTTAGAGTTAATGGTGAGCTATCCAGGCCGTTCAACGCTACAACTGGTGTACCACAAGGTTCTATACTGGGTCCCTTATTATTCTTAGTCTATGTTAACGATCTCCCAAGCGTGAGTAACTTCCCCGTTGTGATGTATGCTGACGATTCGAAACTGTGTCGTGTCTTACGCAGCGTTGGAGACACAGAAGGCTTTCAAAAAGACCTAGATGCCCTGCATCTATGGTCCGTGGAAAATCGACTGTCCTTCAACACGTTCAAATCAAAGACTATGCACGTTCGTCATCACAGCACTAGAACGTATCGCATCGGTGGTGCTACCCCAGCCATAGTCCACCAGGAGTGCGACCTAGGTACCGCCATTACACCAGACCTCTCCCCTAGTACTAACACTATGCTGTTGGTAAGGAAAGCTAACAGTAAGTTAGCTATGCTTAGTAGTATCCTTGGGAATTTCCCAGTCGATAGATTCTCACGTATCTGCAGCACACCGGTAAGGCCACTGCTGGAAGTCAACATTCAGGCGTATGCGCCGTACCGGAAGAAAGACGTCACTGTTCTAGAGGCAATCCAGAGACGGGCCACCAAACGGGTTGAGGGTGTATTTTTCTTATCGTATGAGGACCATCTCTCGAAGCTGGAACTATTCCCCCTTGCCTACAGGCGTCTGAGGGATGATCTTATGTCAACATACAAAATCTTATGCTCTCCGAATCACCCCAACAAAAATCTCTTTACATTCTCCGATACTGTGAGTCTCAGGGGCCATAAGTACAAGATGTCTATACCACGTAGTAACCTTTTATGCAGACGACATAGTTTTCCTGTCCGAGTCTGTTTGACATGGAAGTCACTTCCGGTGACTTGTCATGGCAACGTCAGTCAATGCATTCAAAAGGCAACTAGATGACTGGATTACTTCAAAATGGCCGTTGATTGTCGGACACGTATCCCTTCATGTACCTTCATTGTTGTCATTTCCTTCTTTCGTCTTTTCTTATTTTCCCCTACTTCCATCGTATAGTTTTCGCTTTCCACTGTAATGCAACAAAACGGTGCAACCTCCCCAGGTGCCCGACTGCTGCTAGCTGCTTCAACACTCAACATACCTCACATACTCCCATCATTTCAGCAGTCCAGGTGATCGGTGCGAACGGAGAACAACCAAACCGAGATAGAATCTGCTGTGGAACCACGAACTCCGTACTACTGAGTCTTACCGGAATATCTCGAGACGGGGATACTACACACTTTTTATACTTCCAGCTCCGCAAGAAACCAGTGAAACCCACGAACTTCATTCACATTTAATGAGTAACGGTCCCTCGCCAGTTTTTCCATGTTTTCCCTCCAAAGAGACTGACGCAGCCTAACAGCAGAAAAAATATGCATCTACTCAGGGCCCTCAGCTTCAAAACTGGGTATCAGGCACGAAACTTTTGCGTGCTATCGCGAAGCTAGTTCCCTGCTCCTTGGTTCGTACATCCAGATTTCCCCATTCTTGTGCTGACGCGAATCGGAAGTCGTAATGGGAAAACAGTGAGTCTGCAGACAATCTTCATTTATCGATTTACTTACCGTACACAAGGGGACTTGAATGCAACAAGTTGAGACGCTAGGGAGTTGGATGTGAGAGAACCTTTAGCACAACCGCATGACGGCCGCCAAAGTGAACAAATGTCTACGGAGACTCCAGTCGACCTTCAGAATGCAGACAAGCGTCAGACTGGCTGGGCGACGTTCCGAACGGCAACGGTTAGAATGTTGGTGTTCCATTAAATGTAGTCTACGGTGTTGAAGATGACGCAGACTCATACAGTCACGAGCAAGGTTGTGGTACCTCTGCCAACCCACTAACTTTGATGTTAGTGGTTTGTAGTAAATTTACATACACAAGGTAATATGAATATGTACGATGGTACTAGTAAGGTAACTCTCTCGTCACAGAGAGTTTAGGATTTCGGGGAGACTGAAGGTGATGTGAATACAGTACTGCTTTGCGCGTGGACCTTCTATCCTTGGAGAGCTAGAATCAGCAGGTCCCTAGCGTGACCAACGAAGAGCGTTCTCGCATCATCTTTTTGACCCGTTTATAATTATGGCACTTCGTTGTTCTTTCAACGGTATCTCTACCGCTTTGTTGTCGCGATGTATGTCACTCCATCCGTCGCAAACGACGACTATCATTTGGATGTTCATCATTAACAAGAAAGTGCGTTTTTCTGAAAGTGTGGTTGGTGGGGGAGTAGCTGCAGCCTCCTTAGATTTCATGTCAGAATGTTTCGAGGAATGGTATGATGCCCCGTTCGGTCATTGTGGGGTTAGGATGACTTTCATTTTGATTGAAGCACTGATTGTGGTGTCGGAGGAATAGCTATCATACAGTATGACGCTCATTCGTGATCAGGTATCATTTTCATTTCTGGAGCCGCTGGACACATATATTGGCTGAACGCTGGAGACTGTGAAAAGCCTGGCTGATAGCATCTCCAAACGTTTCTCATCGGGGCAGTCGTCTTTCACAGCTCTCGACCACATGATCACCTGGCCGCTTTGCGGCTCCTTCTGACCATCGAAAATCATTCTGAATATTGCGCGGCGCAGCTGATGCTCTGTCGGCATACGCACCAAGCGACCTAACTAGTAAATATTGTGCATACTTATCACATTGTCTGTCGGCCACGAAGTTGCACACTTCTCAAATATATACCGACAAGCTTTTGCGTTTCTCCAATGCACAGTTCATTTGAAACAACCGTATCAATTGACGGAGCTAATAGTGGTTGAATATCAAGAGTATGTCTGCGCGAACAGATCATGTCTTTGATCCGTGAATCAGAACTGACTACATGCATTGTAAACCCTTCCTGATGCTGTTCCATTAAATTACAGTCCATTTTGGCATAGCCATCTTGATTTCGGTCACGGCGCGGGTGCTCACTTTGTTTCATCTGTTTAGAAAGCGTGTGCTTGTAAACAAATGTTTGGGGGATTACCTCATTCTTTTTGCGTCTAAACTGCCTGAAACATGTGTACTTCTTGAGCTAAACGTAACCCGTGATCAGCACTTCCGAGAAGAGAAATCTGGGTCCCCCTGACCGCGGCCACGTTGATCTCATTTTCACTCTTCATTGGATGCTTAACCACTACCGTTCATACAAAAGACTGTCGATTTTGATCTCTTCAGATACTAGGACTGCTTTTAATTCTTTAATAGAGCTCAACTCTGGGTCTGTATCAAAGATCATGAGACATTTTTCTGTGAGACCTCGGGCTTACTGCCTATTTTCATCTTCCCAACTTGGATGCGACAAGCTTGCCCAGCTCCTTTTGCGCATTCCTGTTTGCAATAGGTGAGTATGCTGTGTTACATCGCAGATGCGATGGTCTGGGGACTCTCCCAGTCACTTGGTTTAGAATGTGCAGTTGATACTACAGCAATCTGCAGATGTCCACAAAGAACTCAGGATATCCTAGACAAACAGTAGGCTTCGGTTTGTCGATTTGGTATGCTGTTTGTACCTAGTTGGTGTAAATTGTTGTTGGAGGACTACCAAGATTTTGCACCTACTGTCTGCCTTGCTGTGCTATGCTGGCATAATCCGAGAAGTTCGTGTACTTAGGGAGCTGCATCATCGCCGGTGGAATGTCTGACAAGATAGCAAATCTTGAGGCCAATACTCAGATGGTGTTTGCCAAATTACGCCGTCTGCAGCGCTAGCTTATTCTTGGTCTTTCAATGGGAAGTCAGATGTGTACTACCGCTGTACGAACAGTCCTCTTGCAAGGCTGCGAAACTTTGACTCATCCACATGGGGTGTGCACAGTATCCCTTTTTGACCATCGTTGTCTCAGAATTAGTAACGGCGTCTGGTGTGAAAACCTTATCAACAGTGACGAAGTGCATTAACGTGCTGTACGGACAGGCAGACACTATTGACCACTGAGTATAATGGTCTCATTCCACAGACTGCGTCAGTAGGATCACATCTAACGGACGCCAAATCACTACTCGGTACGCCGTGCTCTGTTTGTGATAGTCAGTTTAAGGTGATAGTGACATCTTAGTGACCAGCGTATGTTCTGGACTCGGTGCTTGAATTCATCAGCGATGAATCTTGTCTCAATAAAGCGTTCCCGGCCTTCTTGCTGTGGTCCATAAGACGGTAAACTCCCGTGGTTGGGAATGCTTTCTGATACTACTATTCTCTTGATCTCGGTTTAATATCTGTCCATGACCTATTTTTTCGCGGCGCGTATGCTATTTTGTGACGAATGATGCTTAAAATACATAAGTGAACTCCATCGAGCATTGTCCGTCGGATACGGTGCCCCTTTTGCTGAAATGCGGCACTTGGATTTAAATATCGTAATACTCGTAATTACAGCAGTCTTTCTTTATGGCCTGGGCGTTTTCTCTTCTGAATCAAGAATCACTGAGTTTTCCCCATCTTGATAGTACAGAAGGATCCAGTTGCGTACGATTGTACAGCGTTGCTTAAGTGTGGGTGGAGGTTTGTGGACAACTGTCTCGGTTGTCCATCACTCCAACCGGTGTTCGTCAAAGGTGTCCGATTTCCCTTGTTCAATTTTATCATGGACGACATTTTGGAAGGTGCGCTTGAGTAATCCAGTGACCTTGGTGTTGAGCTAAATTGACCGACCTGGAGTATGCGGACGAAATCGTCTTACTTAGACCTTCTGCTGAAGACATGCAAACCATGCTGAACAAGGTGAGTGACTGGGTTAGTTTGCATAAAATGAGCGTCGCACCTTCAAAGTACAAAGTGGTGCTTCAGGACTGGAGCACTTCCATTCCCGTTTTCCTCATTGCGGGTAACCCGCTCGAGACTGTGGACAGTTTCGCATACTTGGGTAGCACTATCTCGTCAGCTTGCAATATTGCTGATGAGATATCAGCGAGTTGCCTTTGCCAAACTGTGTCATCTGTGGTGTCAAAAAGACGTTAGGTTGTTGCTGAACGGAAAAGTATATAATGCTTGCGTACGTTCTGTTTTGCTTCATGGGTCGGAAACGTGACCCGCTCGCAAGGCTTGCTGTGCTTGACCATCGGTGTTTCCACCAATTAGCCCAAATTAAATGGACTGACTGCATCAACAACACAACCGTTTGCCGGTGCGCATTCGGGAACGCTGGGGATGCGCGATCAATTGGTCAACTACTCACGTTGCATAGCCTGCGATTGTTAGGTCACGTACTCCGTCTGTCATCTGATCGTTCACCATACCGGACATTATATACGGAAGCCATCAACAGTTGGGTGAAACCACATGGTGATCAAGCAACGAAGTGGTTATTACATGTGAAAGCCCTGATTGCTCCATTGAGCAAAGTGGGTAGGTGTCGCCTATCTGAATGGGGTCCTCGTGATAATTCAAATTAATTATTAGAAACCCTGTTTAAGATGGCAGCGTGGCGCAGTCATGATTACCGTTTCCAGCTCTTTTCTTTCGTCCTCTTTCATCAATCTTCAACCTCCTTAGTAACGTTTTCTTCTAGGATATTCCACGTCACTTTTGAAGTGAGAGGTGGCCCGAGCTGTTATGATGGCTATTATGATGATGGTGGTGATCTTGCTTAAGTGTTTGCACAGTCGTTGGGAGCGTCGTAAAATGCATTCTTAGTAGCATCTGCACTGCTGCCCCCTCTAGCTAGCGTGCCTCAGCGCGATGAAGTTGACGTTTTGTCGATTTTTCCCAACAGACGTCGACGAATGCTTTGCGTTTGATAGTGTGCATGTGACTTCACTGTACTCCAGTCTAGCAAACCTTACCATATTTTAATTCTCGGTATGTTCCCTGCTCCAGTGTAACCACAGGATTCTGCTACATCCCTAACACTGACATAATAGCAGTTGGATCTACGGCGCTCTGTGGGTAGACTCGGGCAGATAATGCAGCCATAATAGTAAGTTCGTGTCTTAGGGACACAACACGCCAAACTGTAAGCCCAAATGAGTATCCGCTAAGCCAGTTTGTCTACTTTCCATAAGGCGCAGATGTTATTCTTGCCTTACTATCCTTGTGCACAAATCTAAGGGCATTGTAAAATGATCACAGTTAAGAGATGGAAAACGTATTGTACGGTGGATAACAGGCTTACATTACACACGATCGCAACATTTTTGTTTGTCCTCTTTTTTTCCTAACGGGACTCGTTCCATAATAGCAAAATATAACTGACACAACAAGCTTAACCGCACATCTGCCGTTTGTCAGTTTGCAACCATATCCTCCAATATCTCTAGCCGGCGATACTGTTTTGTATCTCTATCGGATAACCGGATGTGACCAATTTAGTTCATACTTGCCAGTTTCTTAATACCTGCATGGCAAATCGAACTGTTCTCTGTGCTGTTCTTTTCCAAACACACATGACATTTAAAAAAACGCTATATAGTGTGCATTGTGCAGGCCTGCGTAAAATGCGTACAAACCGCGCTAACTTTTGAAGCAAAACTAGTGTTTGTTAAAGGGGCGTTTGTTCTCAGCGTACGTCGTCGAGCCTTCATCATTACTCACGTGATGTTGCTACTATACACAGTTGGTGCGATGTAAATCACGGTTGTCAAAAACAGTCGTCTTACGAACATTATCGAAGACCGCTTGTGTGCCCTTGATGAGCAGTCATCTGTTCACTAGAACAGTCATCAAATGAGGAATTGTTTTAAAAGAGGAAGTTGGGAGACGAAAGCGAGTGAAAACTTGAAGGTGAATGAATGTCATATTTGTCGGGAGAACAGTAACTTTTGATTCTGTGGTCATTTTGACCGCGGAAGGTGGTTGACTTGGTGTAATTCAA
This sequence comes from Paragonimus heterotremus, assembly GCA_013368495.1. NCBI lineage: Eukaryota > Metazoa > Platyhelminthes > Trematoda > Plagiorchiida > Troglotrematidae > Paragonimus > Paragonimus heterotremus. The sequence continues at coordinate 110,347 of LUCH01001008.1, forward strand.
TCTCCGAATTATGAACGTGATTTCTTTAATAGTGGGAAACTAGATAACTCCAAGCTGCAGAGAAAGACGTTACTTTCGGACTCGCAGTACTGCCGTGCACATTATGTGTATTTTCAAAGCTACATCTGGTTCCACAATTACCGAAAATGTCCCCTGGTCTTAGGCATATTTTCTAGTACCTATTCGGAAGACACCATTTCCCCTGCTATGATGATGATTCTGCTGTGTTGGTAGGACTGAGTACGTTTGTCGTCTGTATTGCGTTATACAGCCTTGTTAGTGTAGCTGTTTCTCCTCTGACTGTACCGTTGTGACACGTCTGGTATGCTTGTATCTGGTAGCACGGAAGTCTAAGTCAGCGTGGCTATCTGGTTTGCCATAGTGTGCGAATCTGATCCCTCCACTGAGGATGGCGCCATACCTTGCGAAATTTAATCGTTTTTTAGTTGACTCGTTTTCACCCTGTTAATGTGGATGGGCACAGTTAAGTTCGGATTGCCAGGTTGCCTACGGTCGCAAGGACTTGTGCTTGTAGTGCTTCTTGATGCGCACTCTCAGTCCGACACTCCACGACCGGTTTCGCTCTTGTTTGGACTCATCAGGTAGAGATAGTCTGAATAGGAGGGATAGTTTTATACTACTGAGACAACGAGACTGGACCTTGATGTGGTGTGACGGCTTGCGCATCTCGATGACCTGTTGGGCTAAATTGGACGGTGTGGCCACCGTGGTTAACGGCATCCGAAACGGATTAGCCTGTCACAGTGACCGAAGCCAAAGGACGCATGCGCGTTAAACCGTCACCGCAAGTGGCTTGCGCTGCCAATGCTGGTTGGCCAATTGAATGGCTAGTCCGGAAAGGAAATCCTTATCTCTCGGAAAATAAACCGTGAGAGAGACAGCAGTGACAAGATCTATACCAGGGAGAAAGATGTGTGAAATTCAATACAAGAAGCATTTCAGTATACGAGTGCATGCTAGTGCATTCCAAAGAGGTGTGGCCATCACACCGACAAAGTCACTCATACCAGGCAGGTCAATAGATAGAGGTCTGACGAACCAGTCTCCTGGTCCTCCAGGTTGGGGGTTAGAAGAAGGTTGGCATTTTTTCGAAAAATGTACCAGTTGTGGTACACTGCCACCCACCCGCTGCATTGCGGCATAGGCTTTTGAGCTAAAGGCTTTGGTTGAGAACCCTAATCGTTCTCCTGTCTTGGTCTGGGTGCCCTGGCAGTGTCATTCCACACACAACCATGAATACTCACAACACTGTTAATTTTATACTGCATCGGCCGTCTTGCAGTATAAACCGGGTTGCCCTATTTGCTGCATATAGCAGGATGGATATGCGAATACATGCTGCTGCTGACCCTTCCCCCACTGTCCTATCAAATTTAGTTCTCAGGCCCCTCCCCCACTGTCCTCTCAAATTTAGTTCTCAAGCCCCTCCCAACTTTCATTTTTGATAGTTGCTCTACAGGTCCCACGACAGATGTAGCTAACCCTGACAACACTAAGCCGGTGAGTTCCGTCTCTTGCCATTCAGCTTCAGGCATCCCTCGTCCCTTGCTTAGACTTAGAATGCGAATTAATATGGGTGTCTTCAACGTTCGCACTCTAAAACGGATAGGTCAACAGACCGCTCTTGCACGAACGTTGGACTCATTGCATGTCGATGTCTGCTGTATCTCAGAGACTAGAATCCAAGACAGTAGTCAACGTATGGAACTAACAGCACCCGCATTGTCTACCCGATACTGGTTATACACTTCAGGTGACTCCACAACTGTCGTTACAGATCAAGCTGGAGTAGGTATAGTCCTCAGCACGAAGGCTGCAGCCGCATTGATAGATTGGATCCCTGTTAACAATAGACTTTGTGCCGTCCACCTGGCAGGTTCCGTTGAGGCCAGCTCTAGACGCAAGACTTTCGGGAATCTTTTCGTTGTGTCGGCTTACGCTCCTACTGACCGTAGTGACGTTAGCGTCAAGGACGCGTTTTACCCGGATCTGGCCGCTCTCCTTCGGTCGACACGTGGCTCTGATATAGTCGTTCTGGCCGGAGATATCAATGCCCAGGTGAGTCGTCTTGGTGAGGTCGAATCTCGTTTAGGTGGCAGGTTTGGGATAGCGTCACATCGGTCAGATAATGGCTGGCGATTGTTGCAGCTGTGCGCTGAGTATAAGCTATTTTCAGCCAGCACTAGTTTTAGGCATCGTGCATGTCATTTCTATACTTGGCGCCCGCCTTCTGCGAATCAGGCCTGGTCTCAGATAGACCACATAGCTGTTAGTTATAGGTGGCGTGGTTCCATCCAAGACTGTCGTTCCTATTGGAGTACATACTTGGGTTCAGATCATGTGTTGGTATTTTGTCGTTTTGTCCTTACTTTTGTTGGACAACGACCCCACCAACAGCAACGGTTGGCTGTTGAGAAGTTAACTTTACCATCGGTATTACATAAGTACCAAACCAGCTTAGAAAACTGCCTTAACGGTACTCACTCCCAAGATCCTAATAGCTGCTGGACCCAAAGTTCACAGGCCATTCAGAAAGCGTATGTTGTAACATGCGGCGTAGGGATACATGAGCTAAGCTAACACTGAATTTCAAAGAGATCTCTGGAGATGTTAGAAGCCAGACGGAAGATTCCTCCGAGTAATTCACATAATAAGTCTAAAAGAGATCCGTAGGAAGCCGAAACGTTGTCTGAAGGCTGATCGGGAGGCTTGGCTAATAAAAGAAGTTAAAGAAATGGAAACCACTTTTACCTCAGGGAACACCGACAAACGTTTTAGGCTTATCCGTGCCACTGGTTCCAGGCGACAATCTGTCAGCAAAGCTATCAGCTAGGCAAATGGCACACTAATTTATGAGTCCAGATGGTTGGGACGCTGGGCGGAACACTTTGAGGGGCAATTTAGCTGGCCTTCTGCTTCCATTGTGTTGCCACCACAAACCTGTAATGGAACGCCCTGGTCGGTGGGTTTGGAACCACCCACTGAGACTGAGGTTCGCGATTGCATCTCGGCTCTTAATCTTAATAAGGCTGCTGGTCCAGATGATCTAGTGCCGGCACTTTTCAAAGAAAGTTGGGAGGTATTAGTTGAGACCTTGACTCAGCTGTTCCAACTTTTGTGGACGACGGAGATCATCCCTTCGTGCTGGGGTCACTCGATACTAGTTCACATATTTAAGGAAGGAGTCCGGGGCTCTTGCGAAAACTATGGGGGGATTAGTTTGACCCTAGTCATTTGAAGGGTTCTGGCATCCATAATACTTCGTCGACTCACTGCAGCTCGTGAGGTGAGCATTAGAGAAGAAGAGGTATGGTTTCGTCCTGGCTGGGGATGTATAGATCATATCTTTACCCTCCGTCAAATTCTCGAGCATCGTCATGTGTGCCGTCGGCCAGCAGTTGCCGTATTCCTCGATTATAAAGGTGCGTTCAATTCGATGGATCGATTTACAATTCTAGAGTCGTTTAAACGCAAGGGTGTACCGACCAAGTATGTGAACATACTGTCGGCGCTTTATTTTCGTAGTTCATCTCAGGTTAGAGTTTACGGTGAATTACTTACAGTTTCAGCACCATGAGCGGCGTACGTTAAGATTGTCCTCTTTCTCCACTTTTGGTCCATTTCGTCATGGACGAAATCATGGAGGACTGTTTGCGTCACTCAAATGATGCCGGTGTGGCCCTCCTACCTGGTGAAAGACTGACTGATCATGATTATGCTGACGATAAGGTGTTGCTGTTTAACAACTTTCAGGCGGCATAGACAACACTAAACGCAATTTCGCGTTCTGCTAAGTACTTCGGAATGCGCTTCACAGCCTCGAAATGCAAAGCGCTTCTGCAAGATTGTTGTGATTACGTAGGTTTGATGTTAGATAATGAAGTCATGAAGGTTGTTGGCTGGTTTGTATACTTGGGAAGCTGCGTCAGCCGCGACGGTGGAGGTGTAGGGAATGAAATAAAGGTGCATATCTCTAAGGCTAGGGTGATGTTCGCTAATCTGAGACACTTATCGCGACAGAATGTTATCTGTCTGAAGCTTAAGGGTCGCGTATATCAGACAACAGTGAGGGCTGTACTACTTTACGGCAGCGGAATCTGGCCGCTGAGGGCGGAAGACGTGAACCGTCTTCAGGTGTTTGACCACCGATGTCTGCGTTCAATCGCTCGTATCGGATGGCACTAGCGAGCGAGCAACACGGAGGTTAGGAAGCAAGTGTTTGACATTGATTGTCAAACGAGTTCTTTTATTCAGTCACTACGTTTGCACAGACTTAGATGGTTAGGTCATGTACTAAGGATGCCAGCTAGTCGTTTGCCACACCGAGCACTGTTTGCCGACGCTACGGCCGATTGGCGTAAGGTGAGAGGTGGACAAATGATGACCTGGTGTAGACAAATGAAATCGTTCACGAAGGGGTTAGTCACTGTAGATCGGGTTGGTCTCCCGGGCTGGAGCCCTCGCGACTCACAGAGTCGATGGCTTGAAACGTTAGGTGAGATGGCGGCTAAGCGAGCTCAGTGGCGTGAATGTTGTCGTTGTTTGTCTGAGTTGTCTGTGAAGTGAATGCATTTGATGACGTAGGTCAAATAAAAACCGTAAGGAAGCTGTCTTGTTGATGACGCCTTACTTTCACCTACAGCCTTGTTGTTTGTTTGCAAGGTGTAGACGCCTTGATGTATGTTTGAATGTAGACGTGGCTATTTTTAGTGGGTAGGTCTCCTCCTCTTTCCTTTTTTATTCCCTCTTCGTATACAAGGTTTGCTTCTTCTTCATGGTTGTGTGGCAGTTAAGCACCAGTGTGAACCACTGATGTATTGTTGTGTATGATGATGATGACTGAAACCTGTGAGTTGATGGGTTATGTGATTGGGATGCTTCTCTGTTTACTCAGGTCAAAGTAGTCTGAGCTGCACTATTATTTCCATTGTTCCAACAGGTTAGCAGTACCTGTCGTTACCAGTATGTGTGCATGTTTTTTTGTTTCTCTCTGTCTGTCCCCTTAAGCTTTGATTATGACTGCCTGTCTAAGGGAATTTGCGTAACGGCAACGGAAGGGCTGTTTTCCTTAGACTTCTTTGTGCATTTATGTGTATCTGCACTGCTTTTAATCGTATTAAAGTGTTTCGTTGGTTCATTCTTTTTATGTCTTAAATAAACTCACCCTCCGATTACCACTTCATTCCAGCTCTCTTGGACGTCTTCAGAAACTTCGTCTATTCTGAAAGGCTTATTGGTTACATGAACGTGTTTTTGGACACATCCCATCGAAATTCTCCAAATAGATGCGTTTCTTCGAAGCAAACAACCACGACAAATGAAAGATTCATACAGTCTGTGGTGCCTCGTAATGCATTGCAGTCAGATTATTTGCGATCATTCTCACCACTTCACTCAGAGGTCAGAAGTACTGATATTCGACCTGTACCAGGTAAGGTTTGTTATTGTTAATTTGGGCCATATCCACTTGATGCTGGCAGTACTGTCACGGTAACTATAGAAAACTGAATTTCCTCGTCATCGTGGAGTTACTCCACGATGCCTACTTTTCTCATGGCACAGATGTTATTCTTGCCTTACCATTCTGAATTATTCTTGTACACAAATCTAAGGACATTGGTAATTCAAGACCTTAAAATGATCGCAGCTAAAATACCAGGGGTTTGACCATTTTCACTCATCGTACAATCTTACAGTTCACAGGTTAAAAATAGTGGGAAGTAAACTTAATTCACTAAATTCCTGCAGGTATACAAATACATGTGCACGTCTGAGGGTAATTAGAGTTCCATACCTACCTCAAAGAAGTACTCCCAACCAAAGTGTACCTCAGCTTTGGATGAAGGGAATGGTGCATATGCTTATCACATTCAACCGTCATCTACCAACAGCTGAAGTTGCTTTAGGACTTTGGTTGTAAATCTTAGGCCTTGACGTCTTTCTTCAGCTCTTTTTGCAGATGGTACTGAGAGAACGTCGTCAACATATACCACTCCTTCGTTCTGCATAAGAGACTGAACAACTTTTAACGGGTGTTCATAAGCAGTCACTCCCGTCTTTACAATGGACAACCGGTTGAATGCAGTCGTTAGGTTCAGAAAGCTATGACCAGTGGCTGAACATGGAAGTGTGAATGCCATGGTGTTTGGTATGAAATGAAAATATGACTAATACATCCGCTACCAGGTCAAAATCCCGTGTGGTCATGTATTGCGCTATCGCTGTGCTCAAGCAATCGTCATAGAGGTTCATGAGTATCCTAGAGGAGAAAGTATATAAACACACTAACCAGTTACAAGCATTGGATATTACTATCATGACAACAAAGTTAAGGGCGATGATTGTGGTTGTTAAATGAAGTGTCGGCACCATTGTAAGGACGGGAGTGACATCATATACAACTCAATGACAATTTGAATATTATATATACATATGTATATGATTAGGTGTTAACCACGAACACCGGACGGTGAATATTTATTATGATGTTTCAAATCTACGCTAGGATCCACACAACGGATTCTATTGTAGATTTGAAACGTCAGTGTGAATACCCATCACCCGGTGTTCGCTTGCTTATGGTATTACCTGGATCGCATATATTCTCAAAAATTATATACATATACATATTCAAAATAGAGAAAGTCGGGGAAACAAAATAGTCCGTCTCACTACACACGCCATGAACATCTTTAGCAGTCGTCCTCGTTTTGGAAACAAATTGCAAACGATGTGTCCCACATTTCACTCAGACAAATGTGACATCTGGTAAAAGCTGTGTGTGATTTCAACACCCACTTTCTTACTTGCTAGTTGAACGTCACACATTAGAGAAAAAATGAATTGAAAAACTACCCAGGATGATTTCATGTCCTTGTTCAGAAAGTCCTGGTTGTATCGAGTAACAAAATCATCGAGCAGTGATTGCTACCCGCTCGAATATCCCTTATACTCTCCAAGTTATGGAAGTGTTCCACTGATATTTTGCGGACTTGTAAGCATTAACCCTAAATCCGATAATATGAATATCGGTTATCATCCTGCATCTGCTTCTCAGTAGGATTGACTGTTCATATGACGTAGTTGGAAAATGAGACCTATTTGTACTCCTGTAGGTAAATGTAGGCATTTTCAGACACCTCTTTTGTCAGTGAATACTTACCTATTGCTTTTTACCCGACTGGATCAGTTTTTTCTGTTAAATGGAATTGATTTCCTCAGTTCACGGAAACAGCTTTAAAACATTGCGTTCCGGAACGTACATGCGCAGCATAACAGCTCGACTGAGTGGTTTCGCCCAGATTTACTACCGTTAAACACCTCTAGTCATATCAAAGTCAACTGATAGTCTTCGGTCCTTGAAAAGTTCAGAATGTTTCGAGATGTATATTCATCAGCAAACGGTCTCCAAGCGTCTAAAGTAGGGTGATTCTTTTTTGCTATGTTCTTTTTCATCTCTCGACACTTTGGAGACATTTTATATTATTACCCTACCAGCACGTGTTCTGCGATCCTGTAAGCTTATGGCTCGCACATTGTTAGTTCGTGAGACCAAAGCTCTTCAGTGTCGTTTACCGTGTTGATTGGACTGATCCTGTCCTGAGGTTACCTACCGATCACTTGTAGGAGCTTTCTGCTGACTGACCAACTTGTGCAACAGTTGCATACTGCCATAATTGCACACATACCGCCAGTAAAAATGTTCCCTACATATGTTTTATATTCTGTACTGGCGTTACTCTGTCCATCGTATGAGACTTATTTGGTGTTCGTTATCACTTTCACTTACTCATGGCTGAGTTAACGGTGATGTCGATCAAGCACTGCGGAAAAAATAGCAAAAAAATTACTTTGATTATTCCACGACGTGGCGGCTTGAGATACAATACATTCTGACCCGGCTCAGCGCCGTTCTGAATGAATGAAAGGAGGAATCCTGCTTAGAAAGCATTGGAACCTATTCCTACCAAACGTAAGGGCTATGTAGAACGCATCATATTAATGAGAGCCATTAAAACCTGGAACGACACAACACACAGGTTTAACAGTTGTTGAGAAATCTGCTCGATTATTCTAGCGTTCAATGCCGCCCGTTTTCTTCTGCTCTAGGATTTGTTGGTCGACCCGTTACCACTGAAAGGTGCATATGTGCTCTGGGTTTTCTATGGTCGTCCCCGCTAGTTACTGTTTATTGATTGAGTTGACTGTATAGTCAACACCACTTCCAGGTCACGCCTATTTAGGTAAGGTTCACTTCCGTTTAGTAATCATAATGATAAGAATGCACTGTTCACGTAGGTGGACCACTTACACCGCACATCGGCAGAACGTGTGCCTCGTCACGTATTGTTCAACACAGCTACGGATTGTTGAAAGTATCTGCGGATGGGGACAAGCGGTGATATGTTCGCGGAGTAAGGCCATCCCGGTTAACAAGGTTCGGGAATGTTGCCTGTTATGTTGGAAACGACCCGACCATCCGCACCTCTGGTTAGAAGTGGTTTGAGTCATGACTGTGTATCACATTCAGTAGCATGTCTGTATATGTATATTTGTTGTTTCCTGTTCTCTTGCTTTCCGCCCATTGCCATCTAATAGTTAATGTTTCACCTCCTGTGCCAGTAGGGAGCAATGGCAGCTCACCATGCAGTGAAGTCGGGTCATATAGGAGTTAGTTACAGCTGGCGCCACTCCGTTAAGGACTGTCCTGCCTTTTGGAGCAACCACCTGGATTCGGACCGTGCTGTTGTGCGTGCCCGTTTTGTTTTATCATTTGCCCAGAGGACCTACGCTCGTAAATGCAAGGTACTTAACTGGCATTCGAGTGATGAGGGTGTAAAGAACGCTTACCAGAAGGCGTTGGTGAACAAGTTGCCCAGTTCGAGTCAGGTGAGAGATCCTAATGAACATTGAGAACAAATCGCCGAAGCCATGAAACCATGCTGTGAACAGGCATGTTCCGATGAGGCTGTTCAGTTGCGACAGAACTGGATTTCCGTCACGTCGATAAACCTTATGAACAAGCGTCGTTCGCTCTCACCTGGTTCTGAATATGATGAC
>LUCH01001008.1:121232-152974 GCA_013368495.1 Paragonimus heterotremus
TACCTGTATCCATACCATTTCTAGTTTTTCCGCTTAGTCTTCTTTTGTTAATTCTCAAACTTCTTGGCAACGTTTTCTTCTAGGATATTCCACGTCACTCTTGAGGTGAGCGGCGGCCCGAGCGACTGTACCTTTTGGTCAGGCTCATGGCTGTTATGATGATGATGAGGGTGAATGTTACTCAGCGTTTTGGCTCTGTGTACCTTTCGTGTATTTATTGTGCTAGTTCTCCTCATCTCATCATAGTGAATGCGTTTTATTTGTTAAAATGAGACAATGGCGTGTGGTTTCTCGAATTATTATCGGATTTGTGCACCACTGACCGATTGCACAAGGCTGTTTGAAAACCTTAATTTCCTATCTCAAACGAATTGTGCGGCACTTATTATCCTGACTTCACAACGCGGTTGTTTGTTTGCAGTGTGTGCACATTTCCTCCTTTCTTGTAAATGTAACTTAGGGTTGTTCAATCACTGTTGTGTGACTGTTTAAGCAAGTGTCTGCCTGTTTTTTTTGCGATCGTTGGTGGCTCTGAAAACGATAGCATGCAAAAGCTGTAAGCCCTGTTATGGTTTCTTATCAACCCCTTCTGTTGTCTAGGTTTAGGCAGCCCCACGGTAGTCAGTCGACATGTGACTGAAATGTGTCAACGTGTCGCGTTTTTAAGTGTAGTTGAACAACCCGGCTGAATATTTTCCAAAACAGTAGCAACCCCCTTTTTTCAGTTGAATTGAATATGCCCTTCATTAATCTTTTCCTTTAGGTGATACGAGCGAATCCAATTCAGTGGTATTCTATCCAGGCTTTCCAAACAACACTGGTTTTCCTAAGGATATTATTCCTCAGCCCGTCATCTCCAATGACCTCACGACTTGCAAGTTTTCTAACGCGTTTTCCAGACAACCGTCTTTTGAAACTCTGTCGGATAAGCCTATAGGCTTCTGTTGCGACACCAACGTCATACCTCAGTCTTTCCGACGGCTTCGGCCAAGCCAGCTTGCCTGTGATGTACGAAGTTTGGATGCTATGCAACAGCGTTTGAGCAGCGTTTGTTCAACTCTGCCAAAGCCGGCAAACGCATTCGGCCCGCTGCATCCAGTTACCAACATGCGACTCTTCTATCCTTGCAGTACCAGTCGCTCGAACGCTCTGTGTTCCCCACCGGTACACTCGATTGTTCCGCATTTGGAAGGCGACATGGTTTGTGAAAAGAACACACTTACTGATTTGTCGCAGTCGCAAATCCAGTCACCTAAGACCACACGCCCGGCCCCCGTATCTGTACAGGAACGTCCGCCTCCGCGATCTCCAGCCTCCACTCCCTCATCGTCGTCATCATCAACGCTGACATCGAGTTTGAATAAGCATCCTGGCATCAACGCGTTCAACTGCAACACACAATCGTTTGAACCCTGCCCAGCTACAATTTGCAGTGTCTCCCGAGGACTTTCTGTATCTTCGCTCAAATCGTCTTCGAACGATCAGTTGATCACGGCCACCTGCAGTCCGGATCACATCGCAGATCGTTCGTGTTGTCACGGTTGTATAGCGACTCAAATGCAATCTTCCCTCCGGACAAACTGTCAGGTCACCCCAACCCCCTTGTCTAGTAACTCTGTCTCATCCACGACTAGTCTGTCTGACGTCAACACGGTTACACAAGGGCAACCAGTCATGCAGGTCCCGGCATCTCCGGTAAGTTTGGCTGGTGAAATCGCTACCGGTAGGTGCGTTTTTGTGTGTGTGACGGTTTGCCTTCATTTCAGTGGCTCATCCGCATTGTAATTCGGAATAAGTTTGCATCGAACCTCTAGCTTTCTCCATAGTCAGATGATGCACAGTTCACAACCCCTGTTTGCCATATCTAAGGACTGCTACGATAACTTTATTTGGATACTCGGGCAGAAATTTCGTCGCAGGCCGCGTTTTTGCACTACGGTGCTCGCACTTTGTATACTTGTCTCTGCGGTCCGTAACTGTGTATCCATGCGGCCGAATTCCCGGCGATATCGCGCAGTGTACTGGTCGAATTCGTAATCTTAGTTATAACTTGGTCTGAGGGAGAATGTATGAATTAAGCCTCCTGTGTCCTAGTCATGTTGGATCTCTCAACAAGTACGCATGCGGCAACTGCGTCCTAGCCACGATCCGATAGCCTCCTGCACACTTTTAGGAGACGAAAGTGCTGAGGAGAAAATCCAACAAAAATCCCAATTTTAGCCAGTGAGACTATATGGTTTTGCCATCATATCAGTGTCTGTTTCAGTCAAGCTGATATTCAAAGTTACGCTGTTTTCTTTTGCTTTGCGTTAACAAGGTCTAGACCTGCATTCCGGTAACGTGGGTCCCAGGGATCTTCGTACAGAATGACATCTCTGTTAATAACTTATCTCAAGTTTTGATCATCCGTTGTCTTCCAACCCAGATTGGCGGTTTCACTACCATTTGTTTGTATCATGAGAGCGTTCTGTGCAATTTAACACGGTTTAATAGTGGCACTGAATTACTTCCACTGGCTATTGTCCATGGGTCTTATGGTGGTTTCGGGAAGTCCACGCGACGGTAAGTGAACACCTGGGATTGTACTGAATTGGAATTGTGGTTAGCACTAGTTACACACCTTGTATTTGGTGGTACAACCCTTGGCAGTTCAGGTTGGAACCTGTCATTTAACAGTGAGTCAACTCTATCTACGTGGACCTTCGGTTCACCATAATCACAGACAGCAATACCTCAGTGGTTCACGCTGATGCTTAACTGCCACACAACCACGAAGAAGAAAAAAACCTATGTAGGAAGAGAGAAGAAAAAGGAGATGAGGGGACCTGACTACTAAAAATAGTTACATTTATACTCAAACATACAACATCAAGGCGCCTACACCTCGGTTACCTGCTTTAGTTGTCAATTATACATATTCGACCGGCTTTATCTGAATACCTTTTCATTTTTGCAGCGCCTTTCCCGATTTGAAATTTCCCAATACAATGCACTTTTGCAAGGTTACAGTTATTACGTTAATCTGATGTTATCATCAACATCACTATGAACGTCGACAGCAATATGTCAGTGGTTCCCGCTGTTACATAACTGCCGTACAGCCATGAAGAGTAGACCAAGCGCTGGTCAAGAAAACAAGCCAAAGGGGACCTAACCACTGAAAAGTAAACAAGTCTATCTTCAAGCACATAACGTTAAGGCACGTACATCTGGCAAGCAACACAGCCTAGCCATAAATAAAAGTGTGGGCGTCATCAGCTAGATGGCGTCCTTACGTATCTCACTGATCCGCGTTATTAAGGCACTTACTTTTCAGATGGCATCGCCAAACAACTGAGCTCGATTAGTCACCGACTCTGTGAGTCACGAGCTCCCAAGTCTGGGAAACGAACCCTACTTACAGTGGCCAGCCTCTTGGTGGACGACTTTGTTTCTCTACACCAAGTCATCATCTGTCCACCTCGCACCCCACACCAGTCGATGGCAGCATGCTCAAAGGGTGCTCGGTTTGGCGGACGACTAGCTAGCATCCGTAATATATGGCCTAGCCATCTACGTCTGTGGAAACGTAAGGATTGAACGAAAGAACTCGTTTGACAATCATAAATAACTACTGGCTTCCCAACCTGCTTACTCGTTGCTGACATTCGATGTAAGGGCTGGAACGCAGACACCGGTGGTCACACTTTTGAAGACGGTTCACGTCTTCTACTCTGAGCGCTCAATTTTCGCAGCCGTAAAGTAATATGATTTTCAGAGTTGCCTTAACTACACGATCCTTAAACCTCAGAGAGATGTCTGTGTGTCTCCAGAAGTGTATTGGACTAGTGAATACCGTAGAGATATGCGCTTTTATTTCATCCCTACACATCCGCTGCTGCCGATGTAGTTTCTCAAATACACAACTTCCATAACTGCATTATCGAACACTGATTCTGGGTAATCACAGCAGTTTTGCAGAATCACTGTAAAATTTGAGGCTGCAGAACGCATTCCGAAATGTTTAGCAGAGTTCCAATTAGTTTCTAGCATTGCTTATACTGCTTGGAAATTGTCAAACAGCAACACCTTGCCGCTGGCGTAATCATGATTAGTCAGCCGTCCACTAGGTGGGAGATCCTCGCCGGCATCCTATGACTGCTGCAAACAGTCCTTCATGATTTCGTCCATGACAGAATCAAACAAAAATGGTGAAAGTGGGACAGCCTTGACACGCCACTCGTGGTGCTGAAACTGTCAAACAGTTCACCGTAAACCCTAATCTGAGCTGAAGTTTGGGAATAAAGCGCCGACAGTATGTTCACATATTTGGTCGGTTCACCCTTGCGTTTAAGCGACTCTAAGAGTGTAGATCGATCCACTGGATCGAACGCACTTTTTTAATCGGGAAATACGGCAATTGTTGGCTGGCGGTACACACGACGTTGCTCTAGGATTTGGCGAAGAGTAGAAATGTGATCAATACATCCCCGACCAGGGCGAAACCCTGTCTGTTCTTCCCTAATGTTTGCCTGCCGAGGTGAAATGAGTCGACGAAGTACAATGGATTCCAAAATCCTAGTAATGATTGGAGTCAAACCAATTCCCCTAAGGTGTTCGTAAAAGCTTCTGATACCTTTCTTAAATTCTGAAACCATTATCGAGTGACATCAGCACTGATGGATGGTGTTCGCTGTCCACACAAGTTGAAACGACTGCGTCAATGTCTCTACTAACGCCTCCCCACCTTCTTTGTTGAGTGCCGACACGAGGTCATCTGGGCCAGCATCCCTATTACGATTGAGGGACGAAGTACAATTGCGAACCTCAGTCTCAGGATGCTACATTACGTGTTTTTGGCGGCAACACAGTAGAGAAGCAGGAGGTCAGCTAAATTGGTCCTCGAAGTGTTCTGCTGAGCGTTGTAACCTTCCGGGTTTATTGTGGATGAGTGTGGTCTCTGTCTCGCTGATAGCTTTACCTGATAGATGATCGCCCTGAAGCAAAAGCGGTTTCCATTTCCTCAACTTTTTCCACTAAGCAAGCCTGACGATCAGCCATTATACTACATTTCAGTTTCCTGCAGTTATATCTCTTAAACTTGTTTTATGAACTACCAGGTAGTGTGTGTTGTCCAGTCTCAAACAACTCTAAGAATGTCTCTGAAATCCAGTGCCTGTTTTGCTCACATACCTTCATGCAGCATAGTTCAGTGTGTGTTTCATAAGTGGCCTGGGGTATTTTGATTCAACAGCTATGCGGATCTTGAGAGTGTGAACTGCTAAGCCTAGTTTCTAGGTTGGTTTGGTACTTCTGTTTTATTGACGATATAGACAGTTTTTCAACAGCCGGCCGTTGTTGATGGGGTCGTTACCTAGCAAAATTAAGGATGAAACGGTTACGTATTGACGCATGATCTGAATGTAAGTAGGTGCTGCTGCAATAAGAGCGGCAGTTTTGAATGGAGTCGCACCACCTATAATTAACAGCTATGTGGTCTATCTGAGACCAGACCTGATTTGTTGAAGAGGAGGCGCGATGTGTAACAGTTACTCGCACGATGTGTAAAACCAGTGTTGGCTATAAATAGACTGTGTTCAGGTCAGGGTTGCAACGGTCGCCCGCCATTGTCCGACGGATGTGGTGCTATCCCAAAAATTCCACTCCAACGAGACTCAGCTCCACCATGGCGGCAACATGAGCGTTCATACTTCTGACCAGAGTGTCTATATCAGAACAATGCGTCGACCTAAGAAGGTGATTTTGATCGCAGTAAAAGATTTCTTTAATATCAAGGTCACAGCAGTCAACTGGAGTGTACATAGATTCAAAGAAAATATTTCTGAAGGATTGTCGTCTGGAGTTGACGATAACGGAACCTGTTACATGCATGGCATAAAGTCTAGCACTAACGGGAATCCAATCATTGATTGCGGCTGTAGCCGCTGAGGAGGCCTCCTTGCGAGAAACTGTACCCTTTCCAGCCCTACCGGTTATGGTTGCCATGGAGTGTACGGTTGTGTAGTACCCGTATCGGGCAATCAAAGAAGGTACTGTTATTTTGATTCGTTGTTTGCTGTCCTAGATCCTAGCCCCTTGAATACAGCAGACATCGACATTCAACGGATCTACAGTTGGTGCCAAAATGACTTGTTGACCTGTTTGTTTCAAAATTTCGAACGTTGAAGGTACGTATGGCAATCCGAATTCTAGGCCTAAGCAAAAGACGAGGGAGGTCTGAGGCTGTGTTGCTTTGATTAGCCGTCTGTTTTGAGTCCCGTGGAATAAGGGTTCAAGAGCCAAATTGGCTAGGATGTTGAAGGAGATGTTAGCAGTAGCATGTTTTCGCTTGTCCACCTTGTTGCATGCAGCAAATAGGATTACCCGGTTTATGCTGCCATACAGCCGATGCAGTATGGAACTAACAATGTTGTGAATATTCCTGAGTGTATGTAGGCGGAGATACTGCCAAGATGCCCAGATCCAGATAAGAGAACGACTTAGGTTCTCAGCCAAAGTCGGTAGGTTGCTAGTAGGTTCAGTGTACTAAAACCATCACTTTTCCTGAAAAAGATGCAAACCTTGCAACTTCCAAACTGGATAACCAGGAGACTGTAGTTTGTCAAGTCTTTATCTGTTGGCCCGCCTAGCATGAGTGACTCCGTCTGTGTGATCATAGCACTGTCAAGTTTGGTCGAATGGCTCATCAAAATGCACCATCCGTCACACCGCTCCATGGTTCAGTCTCGTTGTGACTTGCGAAACATGATTTATAGGAAATGGATTCTGATCGCCGAGGTCAGGGCAGTCATCTCCAATCTGGATCATTTTTGTCAACGGAAAATCATTCCTTAGATGCTTATGGACGTGTATATGAAGCAGCTGTATGACCCCTGTTATTCTATTTCTGTAAAAAGTAGTTGTTTGAGGCGGTAGGCCTCATTCAATGGATTATCTATGTCTACATTCAGTCATATGCTTCAGGTTACATCCACAAATAAGTAACGGTGAGGTTAATTGGAAGTGTTTGTTAGTGAGAGTCCAGCGAGTTTATTCACTTAATCGTTTGATCATGTACTAACGACACCTCGTACGACGCCTCGTACGCTGAACACTCTGCTGGTGCTGCAGGCGATGGACATACGGTTCGAGATGAACGAGCGTAGAACAACCAGGATAACTACTGGCTAGTTGGTCACTGTTGATCGAGTTCGTCTCCCGGATGTGATTCTTGTGACTCGTGAACCGCTGGATAAAGGCGTTGGAAATAATGCCGATTAACCTGGTTCAGTCGTTCTTTTTCTGAGTTATTTGTGAAGTTAGTGCCATTACGAAGGCGAGGCAGAGATGCTGTGTTGTTCTCACTTGAGACTCGATTACTTGGTTGCAAGTTGTGAGAATTTTACTCTTGGACGTATGAGTTTGGACATGATATCTGGGTGTATTAAGCTCCGTTACTGCATTTCTCATCTTTATGAACAGCTTTCATTTCTTTTTCCACATGATTGTGCGGCAGTTAAGCGTCATCGTCAATCGTTGATTTACTGCTACCGATGCTGACAACAATGACTTTTATTTGCGATGTTAAACTCAGTGGAACTGCCTGTCGAACGATCGACTTTAAGTCTGTCCATTTTAGTGGTTGCTCAAAAGTGCGAGATCATTTATGGTTACGCACAATTCATCACATTTTTCTTCGTTGTGCTCTGCACCGTAAGGCCATAGTCTTCAAAAGGCTTGATATTCTTCGATTGATCAACTTCTTATCTTTCTCTCTTTCCTTTACAAATCAGTTGAAGAATATCTCTTGGTAAAAAAGTTGACTTATGTATGTGCAGGAGTAACTTTTGTAACGATAGAGGAGTATAAATGGAATTGCGGTCCGAAATGCAGACATCGGTTCCATGGATTTTGAACGTGGCCCTAGTCAGCGACTATGTATTGCTTACTTTCTTGTCGTTTTACTCGTTCAAGTAATGCTTTCAGCTTAAAATATCAAAGGAATTAGTAATCTTTTCAGTGTGTATAGTACGCTGATATTCGTCCATGTCCTTCATCTTTGGGTTCTATACGGGTTTCATCCTCAATTTCTGACTAGATTTAAACATGAGCATTCGAGCCACCCATTTTTATCACGCGGTTCTGTTACCAGAGCTGCCATTCGTAGGTACTTGATGGTATTCGATTGATCTCCGTTGATACACTCCATTTATCATCTCATGTCGCAGTTGCCCTCGATTTCTGGTTTCAGTCTGCGTTTGTTCGAATATTCCCATCTACATCGTTTTTTCAAAATGGCATTTTTTGTGAACATATAGAAAACATCGTTGCGAACGCTGTCGCAATCGATGCTCGTAGGATTAGTGACCGAATGAATGGGAAATTCGACTAATACCGCGAACGGTTGCCCATTCGAGCCCCTTTATGGCTATTTCCATCTAAGTCCAAACTTGGACGAAATTGATCGTGGACTGTCTGTTTGAGGATGAGCGTCCTAAATTAGTAATGACATGTTCATACCACTGTGAGCAATTACAAAGTTCACGTTTGTGGAATACCTTTTCTATGCATGGCGTCACAGGAGTGTATCGCCCGACATTTTTATCAGTTTTTTTTATTACGTGTAATTGGTTCGATCGCTACGACAAATATGAGAGGAAAAACCTCATAGTGAATGGAAAAACAAATACGAAGAGCACGGTAACTCGTAGTAAGAACGCTGTTAGCTACAACTCTTTTTAGTCATGTTCATTGATGTCAACCACAGGTGCTGGTTGTCCTCTGAGCTCCAGGTGAGAATCCGGATATACCCTGCTGAGGCAAGTTAAACGTCAACGTGGAATGCATTGGCCAGCAGACTGTCGCTTCCAGATTGAGTACGACATAGCAACCAACTGTGATTTTTCATCGTCCGATGTCGTGTATTTTTCTGCATTCCTACTGTAAGCTGGTGGCTGATACAGTTTGAACAGTTGGCCGAACAGATTTGGACCGTGGAAGTTATCGGACAAGCTGTGATATGGACTGTCGGTGGTTCTAATGCTTCCAGAGGGGAATCGGTTTATCAAGATGCATAAAGACTGGCAATGTCCAACGTACATGTTTCACCTCTGACATAGAGAGCAAGTCAAGTTCTCCTGTGTTCAGCTACAAAAAATCAATCGTTCATGCACATTTAGAAAGAAATTACAAATATGTGAGCCGTAAGACATGCATGGGCCATTCATTCCCATGATGCGCTGTGATTGCAAACTCTAGTAGTAGTTCAGTGGCCACGACATCCGATTACACTATCGCGCTTTCTGATCCCAGTTATTGCTGCTGTTCTTGTCTAAGTTCGAGCCGACTGAATTGTATACTAAATCGCAATGAACATCTTGAGGTGTAAATACTATAGAGATCATTACCACACGTCCACATTATGAATCAGCCATCTGTGGTGACACACTAATGTGAGCAACAACCTTCGACGGCTACCTGTCATGAATGTGCGCCCAGAAACACGCTTTTCAATCTCCTAACAATGTGCTCCTTTGGGTTATAAGGAAGGCTCAGTGGGCCAATATTTTGGCTTAGGTGATGACAACTGTCGGTGTATTGTTACGGTGGGGACCGCGTTCTATTAGACATCAACACCCGTTACCGGGTCTTCTTCAGGATATCCTGGACGTGATAATCTCTGTTCTTAGGCTGTGTGAACGTGCCACATGCGATGCATTCAATCCCACAACATGACGTCTTGGGTTCCCCTTACACAATGTCAGTATGCCGAACGTGTACACATCAGAGACAAAATAGCAAGACACTTGTTCTTCAGTTCAAGAAGATCGATTCCACTTGATTGTTAGACCTGAGTTCCAGTTATCTGACACATACGCATCCACATGTGAACCTAATGTAGGCATAGTAGCGTCTAGCAGTTTTTACCATGAATAAATAGGAACAGTTAACCATATCTTGATAACAGAACGTTGTAAACAATTGCTTATGTAAAATAGTTATTGTTCCTAAAACTGTTCATTCATATATCGTGAAAACTCATTCGAGTTAGACTACTGAAAAGATTCGAACGCGTTTTACGTTAGTTGTATCACCACGTAATTTTCCTCACTGATCTCCACTGTTCGTGCACGTTTGAGAAGTTTGAGATAAGTGAAGTATGCTTTTGAAGCTACAGGGAAGTTCAGGGGAAATGTGGGACTTCTCTTGGATTTTTGAAATTTGGAAAGAGGTAACCCTAATGCCTTATTCAATTTTCATTATTGTATCCTTAAAAGCTGTTAGAATCACACTTCCGGTTTTGATTGTCAGTAGGAATCCACATATATTTCTCGATTGTCTCAGTCAGAACTGTCGAGAATGCTTGGTTCGTTTAAATCGCGTAAAAATCCCCAGCGCAGTCATTAAAAATACTGTGTAGCGAACAAGCTCGTTTTCATTGATTCGTCAGGCTAAATACATCACATTTATATCACATTTTACAGGGGAATCATGAAGGGGGTAAACATGGTCAGTCAATTCAATTTCACACTGCGTCATGTACCCACTTGAACAGTGTTTCTTGACAAGCTAACAGGGTAGGGGGATGGCCAAGGCAGATCCAAAGTCTGAAGAAAACGTTTCTGGACGGACATGGGTGGGTTAAACAGGCGAATTCTAATAGCTTCTGCTGTGGACAGAATCCTGTGCCTCACCGGGCGAAATGCATCCGTCACATTAACATACTGATTGGAATCCACCAGGTGCGATAGTATGGCGCTGTTGACAGATTTCGTTATTCCACTGTTGAGCCAAACTGGGTGGTGTTCCCGGACTCGTTCAGATAGGCGTCTGGTCGTGCGGCCAACATAACTGGTTCCACAGGAACAAGTGAATGGGTATACACAAAACGAGGCTGCAGAAACAGGCACTTTATCTTTTAGGCGTGGGCATAGAACCGGACTGGACGTAAAGGGGACACGCAACTTAGCGGCGTAAAATGTTGCATTAATTGTATTCGTGATCCTACGCGTGATAGTTTCGCCTAACGTATCATCCTTGAAAGGTAATCCGATGTGTACGGTTTTCTTTTCTACTAGGTGCAGCTTATCTCTTTCACTCCGCTGTTGCATGGCTGTGTTTATGAATCTTTCCGGATATCCATTTTGCATGAATATCGTCCGTGTGAACGCCAATTCTTCAGTACTTGTGTCATAAGTGCAAATCCTTATGACTTTGCCCATCAAACAGTTAATTAGGTTTCTTTTTAAGACGAGCGGTACGAAACTATTGAAGTGAATATACTGACCATTCTACGTATCCTTTCTGTGTATCGCGCGCTGAATTGAGCCATCATTGCGGCGACATAAACGCACATCCAAAAAGCCCAATTGGTTATTCATTTCTGTCTCCAACGTAAACTTCAAATTTCGGTGTGCGGAGTTAAATGTGGTTACGTTGTCAGTCGAATTTACCCTATTTTCGAGGACACAAAAGATGCCGGTAACATACCTTTTACAAAAATTGCATTGACCCATTGCTAAGCTCACTTGTTCATTTTTCAATTTCGCCATGCAGATATCGGCAAATAGTGGTCCCAACGGTGGTCTCATTGCGACACCGTCTTTTTGTCGATAAATTCCTTCATTAAACTTAAACTGTACATTTTATGTGCACAGATACAGTAATTGCTTGAGTTCGATCGAAGGTATCCGAATATCCATGTAACTATGCTCGATGTAATCACATAGGTAATCTATCGTCTCCTTTATTGAAACGTTGGTAAACAAGGACGCGACTTCAAGAGAAAACATTGATTGCCTCGTTAAATTGGTATTCATGTTTACCCCCTTCATGATTCCCCTGTAGAATGTGGTATAAATGTGTTGTATTCAGCCTGATGATGAATCACTGAAAACGAGCTTGTTCACTACACAGTATTTTTGAATATTTGGTTCACTGACCTAAAAAACCAAAATATAAAAACCATACAGTAACAACAGGCATTTCCACAGATGACAGACTCAAATACATTCTCAGAATTAAAATGAGAAACGTCGTCAAAATTGTGTTCTGTAAAATTCCTAACAAATCCTGTGATTGCTGCAGCCTGATCGAAGGTATATGTTGGTCGCAGCCAGGTCTCATACTGTCAACTGTTGAAAAAACTGAAGCTAAGGCTTACAATCACTTCAATAGTATGTTGACGATTGCTTGCGGTACACATAGAGTGAGAGAGGAAAACTGATGTTCTAACAGGAGGATTTTTCAAGATTTCATGATCACTACTTTCAGGGTTGCTGATTTAAAAAAAACCCGACCATGAGAGGGGAACAGATTTTCTCGAATAATCTATCAAATTATAGCTATAAAAGCTAAATGCACCGAATTGTAAAATGCCATTCGAAAAATATTACTTCTCTGTCACACCCAAGCAGCTGCTGATCGTGACATTTATGTCAACAAGGTAACCGTTGCCGAAAACCCGAAAACAAGTGTTAATTGCAAAACGGTCTATCTACTGGGTAATGTGATGGTGTGATTACAGCGCTTGTCATCAAAACTATTGTCATATTCATCTAGTACCAGACGCAAGTTTTGTGAAAATGGAGGTAAATAACTCATGGATGAAATGAAAAGGAACAGGACGCAAAATAACCAGCATAAAGAACAAAATCGGAAAAAGAAAAACGCCCAAAAGCTTGTGCTGATGAAAAAGCGTTATAAACTCGTGAGCGTAATAAACTTAGCTTCATAGCAGTCAAATGTACGACGTCAAGGAGCACAAAATGGAACTGTTGCTTTCGCGTCAGCTTGCTTTGCTTACCGAATAGAAAGTTAGTCTGAAAGGCTGTGCTAAACCTTGAACAGATTACAGTTGGACTTATTCCACTACTCGTTTTCCTCCTGGTTCTGTAAATATGGCTGAGTGGTGATATTTGACGAATATCGATTGTTCAATCAGTCCTTATTTTCTTCTCGTTCCTATATGTTACTTTAATTCGCTCACTTTAATTCCGTAGTCGGAGTGTTTGTTCTTGTCGTATTTTCAACTCCGACTATAGATGGTGTGGCGAGGAAATGGTATCTCCTTGTTGCCGGCTTACTGGATAGTTGCCCGTACTTGGACCCTGTATTGTGGAAATACTCGTACCATCTGAGATAGAGTCGTGATTCACTCATCAGCCCTTCATTTTCCAGTACAGGTTGTCTCAGAAGCGTGCATGCGGTTACAAACTCCATAGTCCAAACCAGAGGGCTCCTAGCGAAATCGGGTAAGCGAACGGGCACAACACACCACTGTAACCACAATCAGACTGGTTGACACGGAATTGCACGCTCATTTCTGACCAAGTCATTCGGCCCACTCGTCTCGATGTTTTAATCACCACGCTGCCTCTCAAGCACCGAAACCGGTTGCAGAGACGTGTCAGCAGCCAGGTGTTAGCGATCGTGGACCGTGGTAACCAGAACACTGAGACAATGGGGCCGAACAACTTGATCAGAAATGAGCGTGCACTTCTGTGTCAGCTAACCGGACGGTGATCACAGTGGTGTGTTATGCCCGTTCGCTCACCCAACTCGGTTAGAAGGCCTGTTCATTGGGTAAGCCGTTTGTTCTCAACTGTTAATCTTCTACCGTAATGCACGAGCCAGTCGAAGGCAACCCTTGAAAGTACAAGATTCCCGCTTTGTGTTTGAAGCTGGATAGAGTTTAGCCTAGTTGTCAACATTTTCTTCTATTTTTGACAGCCATCACTTCCACATTTGAATCTCCGACATGTGAACGTTCTTCGCTACCCAAAGTATACCAATCGTAAAAATTCCGGATTCGAACGTCGCTTAAAGTGAGTATCATTAAATGAGTGTTTCCTTTTCTTGATTCGATGTAGATGGTCGTGTTATGGAAAATTTTGTCACCCTGTGATAAACAGTTTCTCCCACTGTTTATCCTGTTTATCAACTGCAACACACCAGCTGTTCGTCTGTCACACAACGTTGATGTGAAGGGTGGAACTTCATTCATATGTCTAAACTTAACCAATCAACGTCAGTGTTTGTACACTCAGTTGGAATGTAAGGTGGGATCGGTTATCGTTGTTCTCACTGCTCTGCTCTATTAGGTGTCTCTAATTCACAAGCAACAACTCAGCCAAACAGCGGCAGTATTGGTGCTACCGGTCTCCTAACGTTTTCGGACAGATTGTGTAGGCCACGAGGTTACAACCACAACAGGTACACGTAACCCACAATAATCAGTTTGTTGATAACACGTTTCTTTTCTGCACACCCTCACGTGGTGCTTCGGTTGGCTCTACCCGATTTGACATATCGTTGGTTAGCATAATCAGTAATTGATCCAATCATCTTAATCCACAGTGTGAACAACTGGATTTTGTGCTCTCCTCGTTATCGTGTGTCTCTTTCCTAGCCTCATGCATATCCGTCAGTGATGCTACTCATTATATGAGTTTCCACAAATGGTTTGCTGTTCTGTCGTACCTTTGGGCTGGCCATCGAACGCAGACAAAGTTATCGCAGCTCGAACCCGAAACCATTCTATTAGTGGTTGGTACCGTTTCCATTTATCTACGGTTGAACATGTATGTGGATAGTTAGATACTTCAGGATAATTTGCTTCCCTTAGAAAATGAAGGTTTCGCAGCCACGCTGTAGTAATGCTTTTACAATCTACCTAGCTGTCAATAAAGTAACTTAAAAGTCGGATCCTTGGGGTTTTTATTTGATGTAAGTCTTCTTTTCCGCCGCTACCGTTGTGTCGTCTCGGTGCATTTGCTGATCGGGAACCTCTGTAACTCACATCTGGCAAAACTAACATACACTTTGCTTTTCACAGATATTTTGACTTTCGAACTCTGTTGTTCTGTGGAGCGATACACCTACACCACGAGGCAATCATCTTCTGCAAGAAGGTAATCACAGAGCAATGCAACGGGAAGTTAGAGATCCAGCAGATCACGACTATGAGTTCTACAAATAAACGCTAAGTTTTTGTTATGTGCACCACAACACAGTGTGCTACATTACTAATTGGACTTGCCTGGCCCGTTGCTTATGTGAAATTTGATGAACAGACTCGTGTTTATCAGAGGCACGTGAAACCGGAAATGTGAATGTATCATCGAGCCTGGATAGTCTTTTGGCTTCCACTAACGTGATCACATGCTTTGGTCACATGACCATCAGAACTACTTTAAAGCTGTGTTTGTGCTTGTTGGCTGAATTCATTCTGTGCTTTCTCACTTACCATTGGCCTTGTAGCATGTTTATGCAGGTGTGTACGGGGGCTGCTCTGGCCCTGGAACCACGTTGAAATCCCCAAAACGCAAAGTGCTTACTGGTGTTAATTCCTGTGTTTCTGTCCAGCAGATAGTTTGAGGCATGGGCTGTCATGCATTGTACCGAAGACCCAATTGATGCTGTGATTTTTGTCTGTTGAATTACAGCACTCATGTCCTAATGGTTTGTTATCTTAATAGAGATTCAAGGTGCCCCGAACCAACTTAAGTATGGCTTAGCTCATCAGCGATACATTATGCAAACCATATAGCATGTTGGTCGCCAATTGTAATCCATTTACTGACACAAACAACCAATTAGGACAAGTTAAACACATCCAGTAGTCTATTGGTTGTTGACGGCAGTTGCACAGGATACCGTTTTGGCAAATCGCTACCACATGCAGTTGTATCCCATTTACAGTTAATTGTATTTCTATAGTAAGTTCCTCACCATTTCTAATCTACATGCTACCTGTGCATGCACACGATTGGACTGTTCTCTCTTGTTTCGTCATTTCATACTCTCAATTCGTGAGGCATAATCCGGCGAGTGTGATTACACCAGTTCCAGTAGAGAGTTCTAGAGCACTGGAGCTCGAACCCAACCTCGGTTAAATTAGATTACTATTTGTACACAGAACGCATATTAACAACTCTTCTGTTTAACTCACAAGCAAGCTACATTACTGTATACCATAAACAGAAGGGGGTCAAAATAACCCTTCTGTTTCTCAGATCAAGCGTAAAACGTTGACAAAGTCTGTAGCTGTGATCGATCGCCCTAACCATCGTTGATGTTCAGTTAGACTAGCATGTTCAGTTCATCGTGCACATACAAAATGACGCATCTCATCTACGGCTGCTTTCTGTACCCTTCACTCACCAAAGTAAATAAATAGTGTTTGGTTGTATTTTTAACTTTGTCCAGTGGTGATCGATTTTTGCAAACGTTGCCGTGTGATATACAACAAAAATACAAAAAAGTGCAGTAAGTCTTAATAAAAAAAATGTAATCATGTTTATCACTACTTAGGACACGTGGTAGTGTCATGTATATCCATGTCAGTGTTCGACTCAAGGTAACCTACTCCATATGTGATCTGATGGTTTACTGTACCGGACATTATATACTGAGACCACCGACAGTTGGGTGAAACCACATGGTGGTCAAGCAACAAGTGGTCACGAAATATGAAGACCCTGAATGCTCCACTGAGCAAAGTGGGTAAGTGTCGCTTGTCTGGATGGGGTCCTCGTGATAATTCAAAATTAATGATTAGAAACCCTGTTCGAGATGGCGATGTCTCGCAGTCAATGGTGTACCTGTATCCATATCATTTCTAGTTTTTCCGCTTAGTCTTCTTTTATTAATTATCAACCTTCTTAGTAACGCTTTCTTCTAGGATATTCCACGTCACTGTTGAGGTGAGCGGCGGCCCGAGCGACAGTACCTTTTGGTCAGGCTCATGGCTGCTATGATGATGATGATAACCACTAACTGAAAACAGGTGGTTTTTGTGGACAACGAAATTGAACCCATTTACGTTCAGTCATATTCTGGTTGAGTAACTTCATCCATTTTGAGAAGACACTAAAATATCCAGGTGTCACAAAACCGGATGTTCTTTTTAGTGGGGAAACACAGGAATGCTTGTGTGGATTAGATTATGGGGCACCGTATGTAGCACAAGGCCACGTGGAAACAAATCCTCTGGGCAAGTGAGCCGAGACTATCTTCACATCATCGTGATAGGACACTTCGTATGTGGAGGGCAGACACTCAGACACCTGCGGCGCAGTTCATATACACGCACATCTGTCGCAAATTGGGACCTTGGTCCGGCGCTCTAGTCTTGGTTGAGACTAGCTACTCTATGGAGAATTACTGGATTCATCATGCCGGTCTAAATTGGACTTTGAGACACTATCAGCGATCAATGATTTGCACTCCTTATTCATATCTAATGTTTATTCTCTGATCCAAGGTAAATTGTTTTGACTCGTATGTATTCCAGTCGTGGTGATATTTTATGGTCTGATTCGATTTAGTATAGTTTGTTTCAAAATTTTATGTGACAGCCACATTCACAACCAGTGCAATTATTTTCCGGTCGATCAACTATCGAAACGGTTTTGGATAGATGTTAAATATGAGGTTAACTCCGATTGAACAATCAGTTCATTGCTGAATTACGTATCCACGTCTTTATTGGGTACTCTGTGATCGAAATAACATCACTTCCAGCTATTTAACCGGTAAGTTTCACCTGTCGTGATATCATTGAAATGCTTCGACTTTCTTGTCGATTTCGGTGTGTTGTGATGAATCTGTCTGTTCGGAATGCGTGAAGAGAAGTTCTGGCAAGCCTAGGATAATCCTGATCGTTGGGTCCATGGATCTCTTGTATGGGGACTAACCTGTCGACGGTTGTCTGCAACTTAGACACGTTAGCCTGTCGTATTTGAGAATACAGTGACTAAGTTGTCGCCGTTAATATTGTACAATTAACCTGAAGACGAACAACAGGATTCCTGATCGAATGTATTCTTCAGCCTTGTGATGAGCCAGCCATATGTCCTGTCAGTAGCGTTAATGAAATAACCAGTAGGAACTGTAGGCTGCGAAGATCGATGAATTGAAGCAATAGGGTGTTTAATCACACTACTCCTTTCAAGGTACGTGCCGCTATGACACACTACAGACGCAAATGAACGATACAGAGTACACATGCCCCCCCCCTACATAATTATGAGATCATTCCATATTTTACTAATAATTTCGCAGCCTTAAGCCATGATGTGCATAATTTTTTGTGTTCCCGCTATTATGCGGGACATTTTTATAGACCGTTTGTTAGGTCTGAACTAGCTGTGAACATCACCGTTGTATACTTGTAAGTCCCTCCGAGTGGCCGCAAGATATTGATTCTGTAAACATGGCACGGAATTAGAGTCATGCTAGTACTAGAGAAAAGACATACTTTACAGGAAGATGTCTGAGAATGTCGCGTTGGGTCTGCTTTAGTAGGTTGACCGAATAGTGATCCTCACTACTGCGTCACGTGGCCAGTCACACAAGACTGCTTCTATTTGGCAAGAGATACAGCACTGAGTACCTTTGGAATGGACAGGATTTTTCTTTTGACCATACAAATATGACCTTGCGGGAAGTTGCTACACGACTTTGGATGCCAAATTCCGATAATTTGCGGATGCATAACGATAAAAAAGGATGACCAGCAGCCTTATTTAAATGAAGCAGGCACAGAGTCTACTGAATGGTGTATATAAGAGACGAACAGGATTTTACCTACTTTCCTGGGTGTTCTTCACAGACTCTTCAAAGCACGTTGCTTAGATTTAAATTCATCAACTGAGAATGATCCCACATCGATTGCTTTCGTTGTTCTATGACGTAACATTTCTGAATTCGCGTGACTTCCAGTTGATCTGAGCGTTCTTTACCAGATTTGGCCACGATGTTGCTACTATGAGGATGCTGTTCTACTCATTACATGTTGAGTGGTAGTCTGTGTTGTCTACTTCGCTGTTCTGTTATGTTCTCCATCTGCGTTCGACCGCACGCCTCGTTTTCTGAACTTCGCGATTTTGTTTTCCAAGTTTCTGCCTATGTGATTTATCCGACATCGCTCATTTTATTGTCGAACTGGAGAATAGGCTGTCTGGGCGCTTAACTGGTACTTATCTGGCATAGGACAGATATGACAAGCGCATGGCTTTTGTTTTCCGTCGTCCCCTGGTCTTTATGTACATCAGTTGACGAAGTGTCACAACGCAGTTACTAAATAGTTTTCCTTCGAACTTGGACATATTCAATCCACATGGCATGACATGTAATTGTCTGTTATGTGAAAAATTTTGCCTATACACAATCTCACAATTTGTGTTGTGAAAGCCCCAACAGTTTCCCTCAAACTCGTCCACAGATTCCGATCAGCCTAATTATTGAGACGCAAGAGCTTCTCTACGACTTATCGTTTGGCTGTTTCCGCCGGCTACCGTATACAGCCACACCGTACATTAAGTTTCTCTCAAATGTATGAGAGAAAGTACGGCTTTATTGTTCGCGTCTATCACATGTTCCCGTTTGTCAGTCTTGTTCTCTCCAGGACGTACATCATTTTCATGATGATGACCAATCTAGCGCTGAACGAGAACCCAACCTGCTTTGATTGATCGTTCTCCATTACATATCACTCACCTCATCGCCCATTTGGCCTTGTTTATTTGACTGTCTAGCTTACGAGAAGGCAGCAAGTTCTGACTACATGCATCCCTCAAGAGTGCTGTGTTTTCACGGCCTATAGTGCCAAATTGGTCTATTCGATTGTCACCGAAATTGCCTAAACTTTGGTATCCATTGCACCAATGCTATTCAATAGAACCTGCTATCAGAACTTATGGGGAATTGTTTAAGTGTTCATTTAGTACTCCTCACTATTTCATAATATCAACTGACTGTTAATCAAAAACAATGGTTTCCAGCACTTAAACTGCACAATTCACCTATACGCTTTTGGCACCGTTGATAAATATGAGTTAGCATCGGCTAGCCTGTGCAAACCCGAAAACGGGCACGGCTTAAACACATACATACGCTTCTCAGCATCGTCCATCTAGAGCACCTTTAGCAAATAATAACCATTATTAGGTTAATTGGTTTCTACTTAAACCCATCGTTTCTGACACCGCATCCCTTGGCGGGATACCATGTATCGAATACCGTAAACATTTACTTAAAAAACAACGCAGTCATCATGAATTCAACGACAGTTTTCGCTACTAGACGACCTCCACTGCGATGCCGAACCTTATCGGTCGGTAACAGTATTAACGCCTTGTCATATCTAGTCGTTGTGAACTGTCAGTATGAACAGTAAATGTTGCGGTGGGTCTTATGTTCAATTTATTGGCGCTGTGATCCGGGAAGACCGACTTACTCCTTTCAACTGGCCGGCTAGCGGTCCGTACGTGGACTGAATCTTCATCACGTTGCATCACCGGCAGATCCGTGCCATTTTTGAATTCCTTGTCTTTAAATCTCAGCCGACCTCCTCTTCCGTCTAACATCTTGTTGCAAAATTCTGTTTCATCAATCCGTATTCTGATCACCTGTCAAATTTCGTCCGTTTACGACCAACCTGTGGAACCCAATCGGACCGCACTGAATCGACTGGAAGACGGACTGGGCGAATGACCAGCTTCCTGTACAGATCAACTAGTCTCGGGGCACCTAGAGTTAGACAACAATAACACCAGGTTGCTTCACTCGCTTGAGGTGACTGGACTTCATAAAATACACACGCGAAGGTTCAGTGAATTGCGAGCGCCAGCTTGTGCCCTTTTCGTACCAAGTCCGATCTAGCTAACCGTGGCTAACTGCCCCCGTCAACTTTTTGACAAACAGCCTTACTGATCTGGTACTCAATTTTCCAAGGTTAAATGATGATGCGGCGGTAGTGACGTAGGGCAGAATAGCAATCTCTCGTTGACGACTGACATGTTTGAAGGTATGCTTCGAAGGGTTTTTGAGATGCATCCAATGCAAGGATTAAAAGAAAACACTAAGAATATTGAACTAATCATAACGATTTGTCTGACCTGATTCGTTAGAGGGATGGGTGACATTTTCATCTAGACATGAGAATCCGCTTTAGTGGACTTGCTGTCTAGTGTGAACATATTAAGCGGAGTAGACAGGTAATTGTGGCTTAGAGAGAATTTCATACCACATTGCAGAAGTCCGTCCGTTGTTCAATCCGCATGATCAATGCACACATCCAAGCTGGAACACTACTGAGGTTAATGCGGGCGACAGATTACAGGAGATTTCTGTGCTAACTGTCAGGAGAATGTTGTCGAATGATTTATCGTATCAAATACACATTTATTTTGTACCCTTAACTGATCTAGCCTATAACATGATGAAAAAAAATGAAATTTCTCATTATAGTCAGCTGCACAACCTTTCGTTATTGAAGATAGTATTTTTCATGGCAAGCTGTTAACACTAGAGCGGAGCGAACTTTTAAATCTGCGTGTGCAACCCAAACATCACCTTAGTTACGTACGCATTGTTTCGGCTGTTGTGGACTAGCAAGGGATTCAGCCCTATGATACATTCTGTTCAGTAAGTCATGTTGGTGATGACAGTACGTGCTGTGTGCTCTGCTCTGTCGACGGGAAAAGCTGATTTTGATCAACTGCAACAGAAAGCAAATTCCTCGCTGGCGATGGGTGATCACAGACTGCATTGCGCAACCGTTTGCTATGAGCTTTACCGTTCCAGGTTGAACGCAATTTGCTGACCAATGTTTATCGATCCTAAACTACTTGCTTACTTCGGTTGAGCTGTTTTTCGCGCCACAGGGCACACAATTAACTCACCCCGTGCGTACACGTCCACGACCTGGACCGTAGCCAAAACGGCTTCACGCCCACGCATCATCTTCCGCACGCCTGGACCCGCCATGTTTCGTGCATGCTCTCTCACACACGCACACATCGCTGTTTGGCTTTAGTCCGCCCACGCGTGCGGATGTTCCAGGTCCGTCCGGCTTCAATGTTTGTCCGTAGCGTGGTTTTTTTCTCTGCATGCGCTTTAGTTCGACCACCACTGCGTGGGCGGTGCGTCGTCGCGCGTGTGGGCCTGGCCGGGTATTCAATCGTCCGACTGATCACGTGTTTTAAGCTTTCTGACGTGTCTGGTCTGTCGTGACGGTCGCTTCGTGGAGTATAGCTCCTGATGCCTTGGTGTGGTGGGACCCTGTTTTGTTGATTGCTCGCGCAGCAGCTGCTCAGTCTACGATCGCATTCTGTTGCATGGACTACTGATACCCGCAACATACGAACCTCCGATCCGTTTCGGTTTGGCAACCACTTGGTTGGGCACTGTTCCGTCGTCACGGCTCAGACCGTGAGACATACATGGTTTACCGGGGGTGGAATGCGTGACTGGCGAGTAGAACGGGTGTTTATTTCAAGTTGAACATCACCCACAATTGATCGCAGCTTTCGCATTCCCATAGACCTTGCAGTCGGCCCCTTTCGACAGGGCCGAAAGTCAGTAAGATCCTTTTGTGTCTTAGCACGTCAGCTCAGCGTGGAGTTGAACGCCAAATAATCACATGCAAAACTTCTGGTTCTCAGGGTCGAACATTTGCACTTACCAGGCCACCATTCCATTGGTCGGCTATGGACACTTGTCACGTCCTGCGGTAAACTGAGATAGTAAACTTCCGTTAACTTCAGAACAGAAGTCGAAATGTTGACATATTTGCGTATTTGTAGAAAGCTCTGCTCGACTTTTGCCCACCATTGGTCTGGCTTCTGTCTATGTGCGTTCGCTGCTAAATACTCATTCTTCCGCTTTTCGCTTTCCGTACAATCCTACCCGTCCCCTAGTGTCCCGTGTGATGAACACAGTACACGGTGTAATCGACAACTACCATAGACATGTTGATATTTCGTTCTCCCACATATTCGTCCGTTTTGCGTACCGATTTCAACGTTGACTTCTTTAGGTGATATCTGTATAATCCACCAAGCGTGCTTTCTCTGCAGCCATATTTTTGAAGTGTCTGCACTTGTGTAGCTCTGGAGATCATCCAGTCGAAATGAATTTCGAAGTGCCCTATGAAATTAAAGTCAAGTGATCAAATAAATCCAAGTGATGAATCAGTATTGTCGGAGAACGACAACCTTGATGCAATGTACCACATATGGATGAACCGTTTGGCTCAACTATACGATATGATGTTTGCACTGACCGAGCCAGTCATGTCAAATAGGCCGATCAGTAGGGGCTTCACAAACTGCAATCTGTTAGTCCTTCAGGTTGGTTGTATAAAGGCTGGCCCATTACTTCGGAAAGTGCCTTGTCAGTTTCATTCCTTTGTTACCTACTCACTACTTCGCTGCACAGTTTCCTGAGCCAAAGACCCACGGTTGAGTACCGTAAGTACTCTCCTGTCTAGGTCTGGGTACCTTGATGCGACCGTGACCCGTCCTATTTCACGTTTCGTCGACTGTCTCGCATAACTAACCGGGTCGCCATGTTTTCTGCAATCAGCTGGGTGAATTGACGAAAATGCTCTACTGCGGACCCTTCCTTCACTATCTTTTTTAATTCAGCTCCCTTCCCAACCCCAATTTTTATCAGCTCTTCTGCACTTTCTACAATGGACAACTGTTCGTTAAAACACTCAAGGCAGATTCCATCTCTTGGGTCCCTTTGTCTTGCTGTACTCGTCCCTGGTTTTAGTTTGCAACACATCGACGCAGGTGCTATCAGCTTCCGCACTGTGAGACAGTTAGGTCAACAGTTCGTCCTCGTAAGGACATTGAGCTCGCTGTAATTCTGCTTCAGCTGGTAGCGTAAACGAGCCTGTTTCCGAATTTCTGCGCTCATATGGACGGTTGTGAAAGTGTTCATCTGGTTCACTCCGAAAGGTTGTTTTGTTGTGATATCGGAACTGTTGGTTTTTAGAGGTGATTTGAGGGATTGCTGTTTTTGATGCCAACTTCCAACTTGATTCACGGTTGTCTAATCCTCCAAGGGGAATATACAATCGCTCCCGCTTCCGGGCTTTTATTTCCTCAAGTCGTTACTCACATTAGTTATCTTTCCAACTGCTCTGTTGCACGTGAAATGTTACAATTCCGAGCTTGAGACCAACAAAGCAGACTGTATATGCTCGACCTGGACAAACCACGAAACAGCTGAAGTTTATGTGGTGGCTAATATTTCATATTGTCTCTGCATCTAATTCCACAAATTATTTTGGTTGGTGTAGTTCTTGTTACTTATTTATAAACATCCTTTACATTTCAGACATACCGGTCTTATTCTGGATCCGAAACTCACTCTACGACTTCTCCGCAAAATGTTGCAACCTTTCATCAACCAAGCGGTAAACAATGTTATGCAACATTACATGCAAGTGAGTTATTCACCTCTTTTACCCTTTGCTGTTCACCTTCTCATTCGTCATCCAGTCATTCTCGCTATCTAGGTTCTTTAGATCTAACCGTATTTGACTCGTTCGTGACTTCTGTATCACGTAAAGGCCAACATTTCCTGGTGCAAAAGCTTAAATGGGCTTGTTACTCAACCTTTTCTTTATCCTTCTCGTTTCATTTAACCTCCTCCCTCCCATTATCCTCCTTTCTTTCGGTCTATTTTCTTTTTCATTACTGCATTTTTCGCTGCCATTTTCTACTTCCACTCGTCATATTTCCTGTTTGTTGTCTGCATTTTATTTTCGTTAGGTTGTCTCATTTTCGATATTTGTCAGGTTTCTCCGGTTGCAATCTTTTGTTTCTTGCTCTTCGAGCTGATCAACTTTTCACTTTGATTGGAATAACCTGAACATCACTCACAGTTAATCGCAGTCTTCGCATTCACATTAGCTTCCTAGCCTGAAGAAAATTTCGCACTAAGCAACAACGCCGAGTCTTTGCCATACAAGGAACCAACAAAGTTGAGTAAAAGAAAAAAAATAGCAGGCTGGCGTAACTCAAGTGTCTGGTAAAAGAGAATACCAGAAGATTGTGAGTTTTTGGTTGCTATAACTATAAGCAGAAATGTACAAGTATAATCGAGTCTACTTCCATCTAACTCACTCACCGTCTCTTTATTGTGGATACTACGACAACCAACTCACTCCTCGTGATGCCACGTGATCACGTCACCACGACCTATGGTACATGTAGATCCCATTGTGTTCCGCGTGTTTGTAATCACGGTCACACAGCTGTTGCTCGTTAAACCTTCGGATGCTCCTATGGACCACACTCCTCCAGGCTCGAGTGAACTACGTCCCATAATGATCTATAGTCCATAGTACACCTGTTTGTCAGACCCATCCAAGACGAGAAACCTAGCGTACCTTTGCACACACACCCACAAATAATTTACAACTGACCTGTAGTTACCAATAGGGTTTTCGTACAGCTGATCGATCTGTGCCATACTTCCATTGGAAGTATGTTTTTGATTGTCTGCGAGTCTGGAAGTTGATTTAAATCTTTGTTAGTTCGAAGGCACATTGTGCCACTCTAACCAATGCGATCGGATTTCGCGAAACGGTGTTGTTGAGATCGATGGACATTCGGTTTCGTTCTTGGATTGTGAACTTTTGACTCGAGTCGATCGATTGTTCCATTCACCTGCAGAATTGATAGACACTTCATCGCCAACTAGTAAGCAGTCAGTGAACTAATTGTTGTGAAATAAACAGTTCTGATTGAAAAATTCATCTGGGTGTGAAATCCCAAGCCATTAAAGAAACTAGCAGTTCGAGGAAAAAGTTCCCAACTCTGGTGTGTAGAAGCGAAAACGAAACAATTAGTTAGACAAAAAGCACTTCGATGAGTATTTTAGTTTTGTCATGCAAGAGATGAGAAAGATGTTGGATCATTGAACCTTTATATGTTGATGTACTATATTAAAATAAGCTAAAAAAAGACTAGTAGTAGGAGAATTTGATATACCACGAGGTAAACAGAAATGCTGTAGATGGGAATCGGTCGTCTTATCGCAAACTCCAAGGTATCTCGATGAAATGTGGTAGCACAGGAATGAACGCTGAGTACCCGTAACCATAGTGTTGAAAGTGGTAAAATCCAAAGATTATTTTCAATTCTTTACAAGAAGGTTTGTAAGAGCAACGAGCCCGCTGTACAATCGTTGCTGAAGAATTACAACATACTCATCCAATTCTTGGATGATTGATAGAAATTTTAATTACTTCACACAATACGCTAATTTTACCAAACGCGATGAATATTTTTGTATACTCAAATACTTTGTATTATCACAACTAGCTACTTGGACTCCGTTTTTTTAATGGAATGAGAGAAATGGCAGCAAAATCGGGAGGCTGTCAACTATTGTGGGATAAAAGTGTTAGATTCTGGCGTTCATTCGGTTTAAAAGACAAATCCTAAGATGAGTGTTGGTAGACACCATTACACAAGGTAATTTGCATCCTACTATTCGATCATGATGGTGATTTGGTATGTATCGTTGGGTGATATGGTTTGCATATTTTATTAAAATAGTGTTCGCTAAATAAAGCATGTAAACACAGTAAACGTATGAAGACATCTTACAACATGCCGGTGTTGCTTGTAATCAAAATAGTCAGCTAACGGTTAAAATGTATCAGCTACCGACTGTTTACAACTAAGTAATTGGCCCAGTTAAGTCACATGAGGTACACTGTGCAAGATTCAGGACGAAGCAACAAACGAGTCCTCTGTAGCTTATTGGAGAAAGCACTGCTGTAGCCCAACAAACATGCGAAAACCTTTGTATCTGGCACCTACAGTGAATAAAATCAAGTACATCAGTCGTTGAAGGAAAGGTGTGGAAAATAAACTGTTTTTCATCGTTGATAAAGATACTGGCTCACAATCTTATTTAAAAAAACCTTTTAAGGACTTCCGCTATTGCGCGGCGAACTCTTTTTGTTGGTGATATGAAATAGACATTGCTTCCTTCATCTGCCAGTTATAATTCAAGAAGACTGTATACATAAAATGGAGCTAGAAGGGGAGTATATTATTCCAGTAGTAAAGAAATCACATTTAGTTCAAATGTTTCAGAGGGGTTAGACCGACTGTTTTTCTATTGAGGTTCAGTATTCTCATAATCCAACTATCTGACGGGTTTCTTTCGTGTTTTTCCTCTTCTGATAGAAAAGATAGTCTGAACGAAATTGGGTGCCAGGGACCGTCGAATAGTTTTGAAATGCTCCAGTGGTAGCAGCACTACGAAAGATGTTTTAACTGCATTTGCTGACTAACCGAATCGCCATTTCGTTGTTTCTTCTGAAACCGTTAACGGTTATTCTCTTTGTGTGCTGTTGTATATTAATAATATCCTATCTTAAATTGCTTTCGAGTCTCTGAAAAGAGATTCCGGGATGGATAAAATGTCAACCGTCTGTCCTCACAATGTGCAGCTTGTTGGCTTATATGTTTCACGTTTCCAGCTGATGAATCACTTACAATTGGTGCATAACGTTGAAGCGTTTGGTCATAATCCCTTCCTGATCATGTTTATCCATCGAATCTAAACAGAGGAAAAAATCACGCATGGAATGTTGGTTTGAAATGAACACTGTGAAACATGTAGTTAACTTGCCTTGTTCTCGTGGTTCTTGCCAGTACAAACTGACAACCAACACAAACAAAGTGTTAGTATATCACACCGGTCATTGTTTTTTTTACATTTATTGAAACCCGCACGCCCACCCTGTTGTTTGGGTAGGAAATGATCACTGCCTGTGCCAGCTACATTGCGTTATGGTCAACCAAAAGAGCACGTAAACTCCTCACGGCCTGAATGTGTGATATGAAAGTCGACTTACGCAGTCTCTACGGGTCAGATGTGTACAAGCTTTTGATTGTGTTAAGAACCGTGTATTCTCATTTCATTGTTTGTTCAGTTCTACTGACTCGCGCTGATTACCGGTTAGATGGTTGTGAGTTCGGGGTACTCCAAGGTATTTGATCTTCATATTTGACTTAACATGTCAGATGAGAGAGCTAGAAACCTTTTTAGACGTGATTCGCTTAACCGAAAGTTAATCCCTTCTGCTGCAGTACATAGTTCACTGGATGGTTTTAGTTGTGTCCTGCACGCTAGGCCGATTTACTGTCGATGAAAATTGAAGGTGGAAATTACGATATATCAGCAGACGCGAATTTCAGGAGTGTACGCGAACCTCGTTACATATCCACCCGGAGACCTTCACAGTCATCTGTCGCATAGAGCCTTGTTGAGACCACGCTGTTCTATTACCACCTGATCTGTTTCGGCTAACTATTTATCGAAAAAGTGTTATAGTTAACTGTTTCGATTATTGATTGTTACTCACTCGTTATCTGGTTGTACATGGTGGTCATAATTGATAACAGTGAACAGAGTGTCCGTTAATGTGTTAACCGTTACATGATGATGATGCAAGGGATTTTGATTCCAACTTTGCATGCGTCGTTCCCTCCGGATGGAACGACAGTTCACATCACTTTGGGGAAGCTGTAACTAATTCAAAATACCTATTCTTAGCAAAATTAATTTCGTATTTTGACGGCATTTGGTGAGTTCCTCGCTCTTGAGATGTTTTTTTTGATAACTGGTTTAGTTCTGCTGTGAACTTATTAAGAACTGTGAGTGGGAGAGTGTAGAAATCACCTTCCTAACCACTTAATGAACGTAATTCCCCCCTCTCAATATGTGAACGTGTTTGTCAATGAGTATATTTTATTACCAATAAATAGTGTGACATGTTCGATAAGTCGGAAGAGATCCATTCGCGGAAATTCTGACCCTCCGCGGAATTCGAACCGGCAACAGAAACAACATGCCCAGATGCGGCAGACGCCCATTTTAAGTCGTTCAGTTTTGTTGATTAGTTTGCGCGTTACCATTAGTGCAAATGTCT
Source organism: Paragonimus heterotremus (assembly GCA_013368495.1). NCBI lineage: Eukaryota > Metazoa > Platyhelminthes > Trematoda > Plagiorchiida > Troglotrematidae > Paragonimus > Paragonimus heterotremus. Next base: position 149,968 of record LUCH01001008.1, read on the forward strand.
TCGTCGCTTAGACCTTCTCATCTGTTGTACTGATTTGTTTTGCTATCCCGTGGTTGTTTATTTGTTTAACTTATTAAGGAATAAGAGGAACACTCTCTTCGTTGCTGGCTGCACGTTTGTGCTTGTCGACTTCGATTACGTTTGTCCTCGAAGTTTTAATGAAAAATCTGTTAGGTCTACATAGAGCATTGGTTCCCGACTGTTTCAACCCGCGACCCGGTTTTTCAACGGAAGTTTTTTCTCTCCATATTTTAAAGCACCTAATACATCGACGGTGTTAATAGGGAATTGTAGAAAGATTAAGTTTTGTAGTTGTCCTCTACTCTTTCTCCTAAGTAGACCGTTAACTGCAGTTTGGTTCTTGACTTAGAGTGGGGAATCACTGGGGCATAGGCCAGTGTATTTTTCTGTTTTTGTTTTTCAATCATTCAGAGTTTGAGCCAAATGATTACCTTTGTTTCGAGCGCCGATTATCTCCTTACTTACGCATTCAATTCGGTTTGTGTGTTTATTTGTGCATGAACGCTCTGTATTAGATGCACATGACCAGCACTGTCACTGTTTCATGGTCGTAGCTAATGCACAAGGTCCGGTGTCATATGTCACGAAATCATTGAGTTTTAATTTGTGAACTAGTTATTTTAGCGACTGGCGTGATATTGTCACACACATTTGCGTCATCATATCTGGGTATGGTAGCGGACCTAGTTGTTTATATTGGAGACAGTTTGGTTCCAAATGGCTTATCTTACACAGTCTGACAAAAGGTGAAGGTATCCTGTGATTCGCGTGCCCTGATTTTGCAGGCGTTCCCGTGGACATTGGATTGTGTCAGTATGCAAACAGATCTTTTGTATGATTGCCGTCAACATAATGTGTTCTATCATTTTGGCATCAAGGGCGATCGTCTACAAACTTGCGTTAAGATTTAGGCGATCACCTTCGGCCCCCTACCAACAGAAAATACGGCAGTCAGCTCAACCCGTGAAAGCAGAAGTTTTGGATCCGGGCTCACATCAAATGTCAGAATAGATTTACAAACATGTGCATGTCTGTGGGATTGTTTGGGCACACACGTTTAACGTGCGCCTCCTTGATGGTTCGTATAACTTACTAGGGCTGGGTGAGGGTACCGGTGTAGCGCTTTAAGTTCTCCAGCCTGTCTACACTTCTCTCTGTGCCCATTGGTCGGTCGCTTCGTCAACTCTGGTATAGGCAGCAGAGCCCAGTTGAGTCTGTCCGAAATCTAGACCATATCTGAACAACCGCGAGTGAAGTGTTTGAACTGCGCGACTTTGACTTCATACTCTCGAATCCAGATTTTATTGTGGCCGCTGCCGAAGCGTGTAGTATGTGGTGACATTTATCTTTATCGAACTTCATTGGAAGCATTTCGACGAGTGCATCATGAGCGGCTAGGTCATCTTGATTACTTGTTTGATCAGCTCATTGGGAATTAATCGAGTGACGTTGGAGATAAAATCTGTTCATTATGGTCACCAAGGTGAAGATTTGAAGTTCTGTGTGAAATATTCGGTTATCAACATACGGACGTGTATACGATTGCCACATTTTTCGGAATACGAATGTCACCCGTACGTTTAATAAAACCCCCGAATTGTACCAACAGCAACCAAATATGTGGGCAGTGTTTACAGTCATCAAGTCTCCTTTGCGTAATCAGGCATTCTAGATTGGCGAACATGGATTAGTGCATTCACCATCCTCTGGTTTTTTATTCAGTCCGATCGAGCAAGCTTTTGACAAATCTAAAAAGATGATGAGAAATCGGATATCAAAAACTTGATACTGAATCTACCTAGGGAATTAGAATTATAAATTATAGATGCACCCTGTTGAAATCACTGTATTTCACTGCGTTTAATTACATCACCCAAGTGGGTTATGATATCTTGGCGTTTATTTCTATTGTTCTGCTTTTGCTTGATTGTAATCTGGTTTTTAATAAATATGTGAACTTTCTTTTGTATGCAAGTAAGATGCTGTGGTTGGAACGAGTCTGAGTGGATCTTTATAGGGTGCGATACGAAGCTGGAGTGACCAGTTAAATGCAACATGCACAAAACACGTTAGGAATTTGTTCGATAGAAACCCACCACGAGTATACGTTATAGCAAATACGTACTCCAGTATTTTCGGTGGTTTTATTCGCCCTATCAGTGCGGTATCGAGGTTTAAAAAACAATCGCAATTTCCCTCTCTATAGTTAACATGAAACGTTTGGTCTTTTACACAGTTATAACAAGCTCAAATACAATACGGCCTCTGCTTCATTGATTGAGTCAAACCTGCCTCCTTTGGTGACATTCCCAGACGAGGCACTAGCTTTTAATTTCACTGACTAGTTGGAAATAATCGGAAACCGACTCCTTAACTCAGGTGGGAACTTGTAATGTGGTCTCCGTATTTGTAAATCATTTATAGACCTAACGTGATCGAATCACTACACATAACAGCTTTCACTGACAGTCACTTGTGAATAGTGTTCAACAGTTGACCGATTGTCTTTGGACGGAAAGAGAGCTCCCATCCTGTCTAGTGCATTTGATAATCTCGACAGTCCACCGAGGTTTCAGACTGATAGGATGCTAGTTGTGTGCTGTGTATTATTTCAGATCCAATACTTGATTAAATGGTAGTTTTTATCTTTTACCCCACTATGTCTGCGCTGTTAAATGGCTTACAGAGTCATGTGTGATATGGACTACATGAGGATGACGAAAGTTAGAAACATTTTTGGGATTGGCCGACGTCTGTCTTTCAGTTGTGTAGTTGTTTATCAGCTTTCTTACGACTGCGCTCGTTTTATTTGAACCGCTGACCGAAACTACCCCTCGCAAATGTCTCCAATGGGTTGTCTGTCATCACGGACTAGGCATCAGAATCGTGTGGCATTTCTGTTGACATTTGTTCAGAGGTTTTCCTCCTCCTCCTCGTCCTCCTCCTCCTCCTCCTCCTCATCATCATCATCATCATCATCATCATC
>LUCH01001009.1:0-61995 GCA_013368495.1 Paragonimus heterotremus
AATATTCCTTGTCATTGTTGAGGTGAGCGGCGGCCCGAGCCACAGTACCTTTTGGTCAGGCTCATGGCTGCTATGATGATAGTGATGATGATGATGACGCTCGTGATAATCAGTTTTAGTGGTCATTAACGAATCACGGATAAGTTCACTTAAAATGATGATATACAACACTGAGTTATCACTATTCTAATTGTTGCTATGCCCCGATCCCACCCATACCTTTTCGCCCTAAAATTATATGAGTGAGCAGTTGGAAGCCAGAAAAGATTATTTTTGAAAAAACCCTTTTATGTGTTTACTTGGTGGACAGCAGAAAAGTCATTAGTGAAACCACCAAGTGAACTTCCCAGAACACTTGAGGGGTGACCTTCGCTGTTTTTTGCCTGTTTGGCCTTTATTCCGCTATGCCCACTGGTGGCTTAGTGACCTTCACTACTACTTTCGCTGACTGTCATTCGAGTTTCTGATTCGAGAATGTTTGTAGGTTGCTACGCACGACATACATACCTTGTAATTTCCTCCTTGTCACACGTTGTTTGAACGCAACGAATCTGCTTTTTGTACTTGATTTTATTTTGTCTTGGGAGCAATTACGAGAACAGTCGCGTTAGTTTCACAATCAATATTTTCCTTGTAAAGTATTACGAGAATTATCCGATTTTTGTCAAGCGCATTACTATATCGTGGACGAACCAGCGTGTTCTTTCGAAGATATGCAACAGAACGCAACCGTTGAAATAATTAAAAACCGTTTTAATTTGTATGTCTCTTCAAAAAAGTGTCAGTTTCACCGAGCAAAATAATGAGATATCACCATCAACTGAATCGATAGGCTAACATTGAAACTAGAAGCATGCAAGAAGTTTACATTTAAAAACTAATCGGTCAAGTTGAACGAAAGATAGTTCTCATTTCCGATCAATGCTGGTAACACGGGATCATAGAGATTTATCTTATTACGCTATCAGCGGATAAGGACAATTTAATTGCGAGTTAATGATAAGGCTGAAATTATTTACACTGAGAATAAATACCGATCAATTGTGAAGGGTTGCCGACCTCTGACGTGGTTTTATTTGTCTGCTAAAAGGAACGGACCGTTGGTTAATGAGTATATTATGAATACGCGATTATAACACAATCTCTAATCAGCTGAATATCACACGAGACATGAACCATTCTGGTTGAATGAGACGACGGCATTCATCTGAAGTCGCGCACACTATAGGCACCATGAAGCGAGTGCACCCACGTGATGGATATTCGGTTCCAGACAATGTGGCATCAACTACCTGCACCGTCAAAGTGAACTAAACCGTCGCCGTCCATTTCGGTTCAAGGGTGTAACTTGGACAAGCCTGGCTGTGATCTATCAGTGATGTACGTCTTAAAAAATTGGACAAGGTGGTTTATAGCGCCCAGTCGGCACAGATCAAACATGCATACTAAATTGATGTACAACGCACACAGTTAAGGTCAGGTAGCGTCCACTGGCGAAATCGAAGTTGACAGGAAAGATGGTGTGGTCCACGCTGTCGATTAACTACACATTTACGTACGTAGACTAACTTCCAGTCAGAAAATAAACAGAGCAATAATTATGAATTCACTCGAATAGAAACAGTTCCCTTGTTCTAAGGCGACTCAACTTCTGATTTACAACTATGTCGATGAGTCAGCAAATCCTTTCCTTTTCTGTGGACAATACTACCAGTAAATTGCAGCTTAAACGACCGATGATGCATTCCGGAAAACCGAATCCATTCTTTAAAATTGATAACAGCGTTGTTCGTTTGTAGACCGAATCGTCACTATCTTGTTCTGTGGAACTGCTTATGTTATCGTCGAGTCATCCCCCTACCCTACCCAGTTCCCTGCTAATGTACTCTTTAATTGATTTTGTCGAAATCGTAAATCATCTGTCCACTTCCCTGTAAACTGCCAGATGTTGGTCTTTGATGGTCAACATATCGAGTTCGGTAGGATTATACCGAGTAGAATGAAATGGTAACTGGATTGTGTAAGCCGCATTCAGAAAGTCACACAGTCAGTCTATACTATGACATAACAATAGCAGCGACAACGAATCACTTCATTCATCCTGAGTGAGTGGCTGCCGAGTCAGCGTGCCTCAAGAGTTAAGGCATCAAACAGACTAGTACTATCCTTGCGGAAAGAAATGAAAGCTGAAAGAAAGCAGGAATTTTCTATCACGACTTGAAACAACATAAATTCAACGAACTGAACTAAAATTAGTCCATGAAGAGGGAGGAGGATTGTAAGTGTTCGTCTGTGCAAATGCATCAATCCGAACGACAAGGTATGACTGATTTTTACTTGCTTGTGCGAAAAATATGCCTATCTGTAGCGTACTGCTGCCAGAAAAAAACGATTACCCCCAGAACATCTCGGAATCCATTGATTTTGGTTACAGTATTTGTGGGCCAATGTGTGTTCAGACAAGACATCAAATCAAATCACGTTTGTTTCGCACAACTTGATGATGAAGACTAAGTGAATGGACTAAAGACTGTGCATGAGAACCGAACGGTTGACGTCAACGTTAGCTAAGTGGGGACTGTTTTCTCGAGCTTTTAGGAAAAAGTCTAATATTACGGAGATAAATCTTCTAAGAAGCGGTCTACCGTGGCGCCTTACAGCAAGGCAGGGGCGGAAAAGTACCGCAGTCATTGGAAAGTATAAGATCCTCGTTGTTTGAATGGAATGAGGTATCTTAAAAGGAAGATTCCATCGCGCCCTCAGAAAAGGCGTAGGTCGCCACTGCGGTTTTTGAGTTGTTATCGAGGTAAGTGGGAAATGTCACGAAAATTGGGTGCGGAAACCTCATGTCACTTTCGGACTGCTACTGGAACTCATTTGAGAAAAAAATAAAAATTGTTTTCTTTACTGCTAACCCAGCCGATAAACTATAAGTTATGACTGCAAGAATAAGTAAATTTCAAATGTCTTACATGAAAATTCTTCCGACACGTATTTAGTCAAGTGGATATTGTATTGATTACGGGCAGAATCTGTGAGCTGAGTTCTGTTTGTTGGAACCGTACTGTCAGTATCACTGTTTTGAATGATTATTTATGGACGATATAGGCCTGATTGAAAATATCCATAAGGCCATACAGTTAAGATCCAAAAAACTGCGGACTCTGGCCAATCTAGTCGATAACCCTTCGGTGGTAATCTCGTCAATCTATTCAAAAACAACAAACTTTCTGGGAATTTGCAACGGTTTGTCAAATGACTCTTACGCCAGTAATGAATGTTAATGCAAATAAATGTACTGAGAGTTTCAATGATGTTGTTGATGCGGATGACGAAGAAGCACACGAATGACTAGTTTGTGTCGTCTGGCCTTTCTCTGTTGTAGAAACTGTCGTTTGTTTCAGGTTAGAAGGGTTATGGGAGATGGGTCAAAGTATTTTATGTGGAGGTATTTTTTAACTATTCAACTTGGATATGTCGTCAGTGTTCTCTTGCATATGTATACTACTGCCAGATTCAAATCAGTGAGTTCCTTGTGTAGATCTATACAAATTTCAAATTCGAATATCGTATGTTTGTGTTGCTTTTCGAGTTACAGATAGTGCATGTTGTCTCATGAAAGGGTTGCGCTCATATAAGGACACTTTCCTATGAGTATTTCTCTTTTATGGAGATTTCCGTACTACCTGTCAACATCTGAGCAGTAAAGTATTCCGTGCAAACCATTCTTACTTATGGCGGGTAGAACGACTTCTCTAAAGTACTACTATTAAATTACATATTTTTATGATACTTTTATTTCAACTAAACTGAACATTTTGATAAAGTTTGATGGACTTCGACGGGGTCAGTCAGGTACAATAAGTTCTCATGGAATATACACCTTAGAACATCAAAATTGACGGTCATTTACCCACTTCCTGTAACTCGGATTCACAATGTGCACGCGAATCTGCCATTGTACCGCCTTTCGAGTGATTAAAAAACAAGACCTTTTAAGAGCTACGATACACGGAATCACAGCTTTTCTTGCAGTATACTTGTTATTTAAAAATCCTGCGATATATACAGTACACGAGTGGCACATTTGGAACACCTCGGGAAGCGAAGTGGGTCACGAACTTAAAGTGCTCTTTTCAACTGCAATTTTGGGCTTGCTTCAAACCGTGAATCATACCATTTATTTCAACGCATTGCGTGACCATTTTTTGAAGTGTTGCATAAAACATGACTAGCGTGCATGACACACTGTGGGAAGTGTTCTTCGTAGGGTTGTTGACAGAAATGTCCTCCGACTTACTCTTAGCTACCACAAATATACCGCATGTTTTTTACTGTCGTCAACGTGGTATCGGATCTGCACCAATGGGATCATCAACTGAGCAGGCTGATTAACACAAAATTAGTGGTTCTCACTGCGAAAATGACAGCCTAATTTCACGGAACTCTTAGTCACCTGGCTGTAAATTCTTACGCCTGTCCGCTCGGCGTCATTGTGAATACTGTTGTCATTATAGTACGTTGGACTGCAACACCGATCAGTTCATTTAACGCTGAGACCGGCTAAGAATGGAATTCTCTTGGATACAGTACTTGCAATAAAGAATGATATACAGTTGGTTTATTCGGTGAATACAGTTGAATATCCACCGTAACACATTGTCACATAGCGGACAAGGTTAAATACACTATAGTTGAAACCTCGTCATATTAAGATCAAAATACTGGGAGGTATTATCGATTACGTATGCTGCCGAAAAAAGGGGTTGATTCCCCAAGGATAGACAAAACAAAAGCATCGCTCTCGTTAACTGTCAGTCTTATTTTTGTGTACACACACTCAGTCTTGATCATCCAGATGGGTGGCCTCTGCTTATTATCTTTTATTCTGTAAATTGTCATCTTTGGCGCTGTCACGAACGCCTCTCACTGCGTCGATTGGTTGGACATGGTATCCTGTACAACAAAAAGGAACAATACAATCAGAAATAACACACCCTGATAAAAAGCGGTACATCTAAATTTATTTGTGTTATCGTTATAATAATTGCTCTATATGTGTGCTTAAAATTGTTTCACCGACTTCTCTGCGTATAATGTTAATGGGTTCCATGATATATTTTTGTCATATCGGTTGCATGCACTCAGAAAAGCTGTACATTCGTCCAAGGCCCAGTTCAGATACACGAACCATATTCATTCTTGTCTGATCGGCCCTCGATTAACTTCACGAACCACCCCATTCCATCCATTTGTCCACTCATATATTATGGCAACATATGGTCTTGCTAGTTACATCACTCAGCGAGTTGTCATGATGTATCTATTTGTAACTTCAAAATGAACACTCCTCTGTTGGATGAAAAACGCACTGGATATATATGTAGTGATTGCTGGTTCCGTAATAGCCGAAGCGGGTTACAGTGGCCTTGTTGGGAATTATTTTCTGATACCAAGAAAACTAACGAGAAGATCTAACATCGAAGTAGAGCTACCGCAAGAACTTCACCTTTGAGGTTTGCGCACATAAAAACCTACCATGTACGTCCTGGAGAGAGACGTGTGCTTATTCTGAAGATGTAGCGTATGTTGGCTTCCACGGTTACAGGCAGTCTATCAGGGCAGCTGTGAACCTCTTGATTCAGACAGAACAAGACGAAATGTTGAAGGTTTACTTAGATTAAACTGGCCCTTTACATAAATTAATATTCAGCAAAAATGTTCAACTAACGACCAAGTACAGCCTGTACACATATCAACCGTTACAAAGCAGTATAGCAAACACTTGAACTGAATGGTGTAAAAACAAAACGAGCCAAAGTTTATTATACCAATAAGGAGGATATCGTAGGGGGAATACAGGTAACACTGAACACGTTCACGCCGCTGAAGGTACGAGGGTGACGTGATGGATGGTGTGTTTTTGTACCGTCGGGTTGTCAGGGGATGTTCGAGTATTCTGACAGGCACATTACTTGGTCCAGTAGTGAAAAATTACTTCACATTGTTTCTGCTTAGATTCAACAGATATTTCAGCAGTTTTAGCTGAAACTTCCAGACGGAGTGAAAGGCTCTTACATTTGTGAATAACCAGCTTGACTCGGGTCATTGGATATTCGTACCTGTTTCTTTCAATCTTTCGCTTAGTGGTCGTAAGCTTGTAAATGCAAGATGATTAGCTTACGTTGAGGCGAAGGGGGTGTAACCAAAGCTAATCAGGTTGTACTGATGAACAAGTCACCCAGAATGATCCAGGTGAGATGATCTAACAAAGAATGGGGATAAATCACAACAATTACGAATGCATGCTTGAAGAGGTGTTCTCTGAAGGAGTTGTGCAACTGCGAAAGAATTGGATTCCTGCTATGTCAGTTGATCTTGTGAACCAGTGTTGCTGAATTCCACATGGCTTTGAAAGTAACAACCGCTTTGTGAGAACTGAGGAAAGGCTTGCACAAAGACTGTAAGTACTACTCAGGTGAGTGGTCAAAAAGCATGAGCTGGTTTTTCTGTTGGAAAGCATATAATGCGGATTTTCATGATTCGTGATTGTGTTGACGATCGGGGTAGTTCCACTAAAACCGTATGGGACAAAGGTGATTCATTTTTCAGCAACCGATTACGACTTGACCAGCGAAGCGAACATTTTTGGAGTAGTTCAGCTTACCTAACCCAGGGCGTAGACGACAGGACCAAACGAGTCAGTCGTTGCGTTCCAGACTGTACTTCATCGGAGGCCGAAGTGGTTCCTGAGGTTAAAGTGTTGAGGTATAATAAGAATTTAGGTCCAACTCGTCTCTCTTTTGTGTCTTTTGCAGCCATTAGAGGTGTGAATTGACGGCACATCTTTTTCCAGATGGTCTGAGGAAAATGCAGTACCTCAGGAATGGTGGTTACCAACAGTTATTCTGGTCTTCAGTAATAAAACCAGAAATCTATGTGACAATCACAAGAACATCAATCCAGTCTTCACTGCACCCAAGTTACTCAATAGTTTATTGTTGCTTCGACTGCCGAAGGCATGTAAATCATGGCGAACAATATGAATAACCGGGCTGGTCTTTCCATCATCAGTAGAAAGAGTGCTAGGTTATCACTAAGATGTACCCACCCCTACGGTCTGCTTTGTTTACAGTCCACTTGAGAGTGTTGAATGGTTCACACAACTGGATAGCACCGTAATAAATCCCACGCCAAGGTTGTCACCTAGAGGTTGAAAAGATGCATTCCATCGGCGATTACATTCAATACGCTGGTGACTGTCAAACGTTTCGATATGAGTTGACATAACGTAGTCAACAATATCTTTGACAACTACAAGCCATCCGTGATTATGGACAGCTACAGAATGACACATTTCCCAGATATACTGGTCACCTGAAAATCTGACTGTACACCGGAGACTCTGGGTTTACAGAAATAAAACGCTTATGCACCAACACCTCAACTTCTATCACAATCAACCAAAACGGTCACAAACGAAGTTGTAATCAAACTGTCTGTGGTAAAATGGAAACATCTTGTACTGTCATCTGAAGCAGACGTAAGAAAGAAGTGCTTGCTTAGAAGCACTAACTACAAGGCTGGTTTCTGTTAGGATTCGCCAATGGGCTGTATCATTGTGACAACCGGCATTTGAACTCCGATTCGCGTTTTCGTTACACGTCAGTTGATGTTAACACGAAAAGTTTGATCGACTATGAATGGCGTACAGGTTATATTAATCAGACAGCAGACCGCTGGACAGAAGAAGTATATTCACAAATTAGTGAATTTTTACGAACTTCTATGAGATAGAGAAAGTAATTTTTGTCATGTTTGATAACAAATCAGATGGACCATTCAGTCACTTATATAATACATATCGGCAGGAACTGAATGACGTCTGACACCGATCAGAATCATGTCAGGACTTAATTAACGAGGAAATGTAGTGTTTTTACTATTAGTAACAGTAATAATAATGTTGATGGACGTAAAACCAAAGTGGCTCTTCAAAAGCATCGGTAAAGTGAACGCACCGTGGTAACTCAAATGAAATAACTATGAGAAGCATTAAGTCGAATAGTTGTACGATTACAAGTAATTATTCATTCACATGATGGCTATGTAGATGCCTCGTCATACCTCGTTGTGGCACATTTGGTTTTCCAGCCTTATGCCTACTTTTTTTCCCTCATGCTAATAACAGCCTTCTGGTAAATCAATGTGTTATGCCCGTTCGCACCAAGAGACCCACAAAGTGAACTATAATTGATAACATTACTCCTACACAGAAGATTGCATAGCCGCTTCTTGACCTCGTCTTATCTTGTTTACAAATGGCCGATGAGTAACTACAGAGTAGTCAACTAGGTTAAACGATCGCTGCCCACCAGGATTGATGGACGTCAATCAGTCAGGAGACACGACTGAATTTCATTGATCTGTGTCGGCTAACATCGGGAAACATATTCGCAACAAACACCCTGTGGGCATTTTTACTCAGACATTCAAGGGAACTTCTGGAAAGCTAGTAGTTTCCGGCTAGATGGGTAAATAAACTTGTATAATCTACTGTCTATAACCTAATGCTAGGCGAACTTACTGAGTCATACCCAAATACCGTTATGTCGATAAATTGATTGCAACCGATTTTCAGTGAGTTTATTAGGTAGCTATCCCAGCCACTCCTAGTGAATCAGAATAGGACAAAGACCAACAATAAAACAGCTAGATCTGAAGTTCGAGTTATAGCTTGAACATCCTGAACACGTGTTCTGTTGTCTGGTGATAAAACCTTTGTAATTCAAGTGTCAGCTTTTCGATACACACAATTCACAGTTGAGTTTTTCGTTTCATAGCAGCCTTTTTCGAAAACAAGCACTAAACTCCAATTGCAGTGAAGATGAGCGACCGTATCATACTACTCATACCGCGGCTATTCAATAGTAGGTGCACAGCATATATTTTGACGTCGTACAAGCCACAGGAAGAACGCAGGAAGGATCATTAAAGTGCAGCATCGCTCATAATGGTCCCTGCTACTTAATGGAACTGAGCATTTACGTCTGTGACAGCCGAAACGGTCTGAGACCGAATACCGCTTGCAAATGAGTGGTTTTGTGTCTGGTTTTGTATAAACGCTTAACCCATGTGTTGTTTTGTCGAATAAACAACCCTTGTGCCAGCCGGGTTCTTGGATCACAACACAGTTTCGCTCATTTGTATTGCATGTTTTTGCCATCACCTGGGCTCTTATCTTTAAGTGCTCATCGGTAATTCAACTACAGGGTTCGGAGTAGAAAGTCTGAGCACTAGAGCCATTTCACGCGTCAGACAACAGACTAGGCTATATGCGGGTAACAATCAGTAAGCTGACAACGTTGAATAAAGATTGTCAGTAGATCGTTATTGTTTCTGCGTACACTGACGGACAAGTCTCAAAAGAATGGCACTCCTATGGGAAGAGTACGCGGTAACATTACAGGACACGTGGAGGTGGTCACATCGTAAGAGAAACCAAATGACCGTTAAGACTCACAAGACATGCATTTGGTTTGGGTACAATCTCAGGGTCTGCTGTTTGACAACTACTCTTTGTTGCAAACTTGTGTCATTTTCAAAAACCGAGGGGTGATTTACTAACTGGGGACAGATTACTCATGATGGTGTAGCCCTGGCAACCGCGAATTGAGTAACTCCATCTAATGGAATATAAAATCCATGAGCAAACACCTTTGCTGTCATGCCCGAAACCATACCATGCAAAAACAAGCTTTGCAGCTGAGTCACTCTACGATCCTATTGGTCAATTTGTTGTTCCAATTCACCAGTTCATATCGTCACCACCCGATACACGGTTCTGCTGTTCCACCAATGGGTACATAGGTGAATCTGTTCGTCACAACGTTGTTTGGGCCAATGGAAAGCGTCAAAAGCGAACCGCAACACATCGCATGCCAGTCCTCCTAAATGTGTTTATCAGTTAACTGTCTGATCGGAGTGCATTAAGCCACCTCCGCGTCAATTCGGTAAGTGCCGGACCAGAGCGGTTGTTTGCATCCGTTTACGGTTTGTCTCACATTCAGCCACTCATCCGAAAGGCCAATCACAATCCACCTGCACCGAATTCGGCAATCGTTGCCTATGTGAAATCGCATAGAATCAATGTGAAAATTTAGTACTATAAATCACCGATGGTCGCCTAGTCTAGACGGTATCTGTTTCCTACTCATCATGCCTGGTGAGCGTCTTTAGAAGAGTTGCGTTGGTTTTTCACAACATTTCTGTTCCTCCGATCTATTTTTGTTCACTGCTTGTTCTTTTTGTTCTAGTTTGCGCTGCTGCTGATTGCAAATGCTGTGAAGGTTGCAAGTCCGGCAAAGGCTGCCATTGTCCCAAAGGCCACTGCGAATGTGAATCTTGTCCGGCCCGGCAACACGGTCATGGATGTTGTGACAAGAAATAGGATGTCAACGGTTGACCACATCAGTATGTAATATATCTGTGTTTGTCCTGTTCTATCATCAATAAACTGATTAGAGCTCTACTTGTTTTCATCTATTCTATTGGGTTTCAGTGATAGAAATAGTATGAGGCTGTGGTTCTACAGATGTGTTGTAGAATCTGTCGGGGTCAGGAGTATTTTAATGGTTCTAATTGGCCTTCAAAGATAGCAGCCACAACGGTTAATTCACAGGTTTACGGTGAGATTGAATAGGTGTTGTTGCCAAATTCCTTTTTCTCACTACTTCATTCCAACTGGACTGGCCTTAGTGAGGTTTTCATGGCTGCTACAACCCGTTTTCATAAATCGTCATTTCGTGAACGTGGATTTCAATGTGGAAACAGATTAAAAAGTAAATGGTAGCTGAAGGAATCTAACAAGATTGACTGGTCTTCGTTTTAAAGATGATTAGATATATCCATGTCCAGATGGCTAACGAGGTTTGTGTGTACTGGAACGGATGTGTGAACTACAATGATTCTCGATACAAAAATAACGAGTGAAGCCAAGGACTGGTCTCACCAAAGATTGACAGTGATCGTGAGGCGTCCAATGACGCTGGAAAGTATTTGGATTGTTCCAAGCGTAGCTGAAGATGCGAAATAACAGAGCTGAAAGTTAATGCAACAAATGGAGTGTTTCGAACTGGATGCCAACCACTGGCGTCGTAGGAAGAACCAGCAAACACGTGTAGTAGAGTTGTGTTGTTGTTTTTACTCGAGTCAAACAAAAATGTACAATGTGGTCTGATGCACCAGTTACGCAATGTTAACAAAATGAGGTACAAAATAATGAAAACTCTACACGTGTACAATGCTCAACCCATAGGCATAGTCTACATGTGTGCGTAGACAGATGTAAAGGCTTAGATTACAATTATGCTATATTATTGCCTTTTAATGTGGCATCAAGTTTACAACCTTTCAGACGCGTTCTGTTCGAGTAATTATAATGAAGAGATGCTAAACAGTGTACAACTATCCAGTCTTCCGTACGCAGGTGCTCGCAACTTGGAAAGTGAACAGGAAAAACAATACATTCAGGTTTCAACGTGAATATGGGACAGAGGCGAACCAGTTAACTTGACCGATAGAAATAACTTCCCGTTTTTAATGCATCGGTGCCCCATTGTACACGAACGAGATTGTAATCAGCAGTAGTCCAACTTAAATGCTAGTCATGGTCTAAAGCTATTTCTTAAATGTATATTAAGATCACCCTTTGTTATACAAAAAATTGAGGAAGAACATTCCAACATTTCGTGAGCTCTGCTTCTTGTGTGATTAAGAATAACGTCTGGTTAATCTAACGATCAAATGGTCTCCGAAATTGGTATATGAGTTATAGGAAGTAGTGCTGGAAGTTAGGATTAAGATTGTTAATTACTTTTTAGGCATCTCACTCAGGGGTATGTTCATATGACAGATGCAGATATCGTGTCAAATGACAGTAACTCACGATGCTAACTCAATCACCTTCACATCCTGGGATATATCTGCACCACACTCTAAATGACTTGAAATGCCACTATGCGCTTACATTTCTGGCACTTTCACATCCTAAGTCGAGCAGAACAAAGTCAGCATTGTAATTAGTTACACTAAATCGCGGTACTATAGAGGGATCAGATACTCATGCAAGCGATCGCACTTCCCTTCCGCTGGTGGTTACTCGTTTGAATTGTGCGAGTGTGAAGTCATCAGAACTTTCGCAGAGTTGAGCAACTATGCATATAATGTTCTTCTGTCGAACTGACGATCTAATTAACTGATAGCTGTGAAAGAACGCAACTTTGGGTACCCATATTTCTCGGATTCTTTTCTTTTAGCGATGGGAGGTTGACGGCAGGACTAGAGAAACGTTTTTAATCACTTTGGGAAACTGAAGGTATATCGCTATAAGGTACAGTGACAATTATGTTCGTCTCTGAGAAGCCTCAGATGCATCTATTTTGTCTCGATCACATTCAAGTTACTCAGTGATTTTTCAGTGTGTCAGCTCTTCAATCCCATAGCAAAATAGGTTCACGATGTACAGGCATTGTTTTCAAATCTACAAAGAACATTGAAGAATCGATATCCATGTTGGAAACAGTCAGGAGAGGCTTTTCGTTAATTGACAACCGGCTGCTCGTAGTGACTTCTGTAGACGTCTTTCGCGAGAATGAGGCCCAGGTAAGTGTATGAGACAGTTGTGGGGGTTAGTGAAAATAATATATTCAGTGTAAGAGTTAGGTAAGAGTGCTGTGAGGGTTCCATTATTTCAGGTGATGTCCAAAATGAATGTTTGATATTCACACTCTTTTAACTAAATGTCATAAGCAGTATTCTGGAAAGTGATTCTGCGAACTTTAGTGATCTTGTGGGACTGAGCCCTGGTGGGAAGCTAACTGGTGTAAAACGTATAGAGACACATCTTCTGTTAAAATTACTGCCGAAAACTTGCAGTCAAAATAGGATGAGTGAAGGAATTTGTTAGACTCAATGACGTTCCCTGGGCTTAACATGTTCATAATCGTGATCGGATATTATTAAAATGTGAATTCAACTGACAACTGTAATAGCATGATGGTCTTGTTTGCATGTTCGTAGGCAGCAACGTTGCAGAATCGATGATTACAACGGTTCGTGATGAGTGAGAGTTAATCCTAATAATGAAGTAGTTTGTGGAATCTGTCACTAATACCAGTGGTGGGGTGGCTTGATTTCGAAGAAAGAGTGGTTTAATCTTCTCTGTTCAGACGAAAATATATTGATCCAGGTTCGCATTGTATGCTGACAGCCAGTACATCTGTGCTGAGATTAGGCATTATCAGTAACTCTGTGCCTGAACGGTTGTTTTCTCACGGCTGTTCTTTAAATATTCGAGGTGTTCTTATACATTCATGTTTCTGCCAGAGATGCTGCTACAACTTGACGGGGATCTCCTGTGGTCAACAACTCCAATGAAAGTTCACTGTTGGTTTATTTTCGAACTGCCTCCCGACTATGGTAACTGAACCATTCTAGCATGGGTAGTTCATCCGGGTGGTACGATTTAATGAGTAAAGAACTAGTTGGAAACTGATTTAAGTTGTGTTCATCTGCTGACCAAGTCAATCTCTGTAGGCAAACTGTGGACTGCACCGTACAAAAAGGGTTATAAGTTTGTTGAGTACATCAGTCATTAAGCAGAATTCGCAAAAACTCAGCATCTAGAACAATGAAGCGAATGTTTTAACGCTTTCACAGCAATTATGGACAATATTTTGATATAATTTCATTACTAATCCTGGAAGTTTGCCACATTATGAAGTCACAGACAGCAGTAACAAGCGGTCAGACAGGGCCCTATTTAGGAAGCGATGTAGAACAGAATGACTTGAATTAATGCCCGCTGAGGTTGCATAATTTGAAGGATTTATTTGGCAAAACGGGGGCAAAATGTGTTGATTATAGAGAAGGGATAAGACTACACAATCGAATATGAAGGCAGAAGTTTCGAGACATCTTGGGAATTAGGTGTAAAACTTTTGTAGTTTCCAGCGGATACAATTACTTGAAAGTGTTATCACTGGTACCGTTATTTTGTTATTCAATGTGTGAATTTTGAAAACTGAATCTAGCAATCCGGTGTGACAACACTTTCAACTAACCGAACGACCTTCAGCTTCCATTTGGTCCTAGTACAAGGCTGTATGACGTGTACGAGCTTTATTTTATTTAAAAACGATGACTATAAACCTGCTGACAAGGGATTACTTAAACCTCCAAAATATAATGAAAATGCTATGACCGCTTGATTAAACAAAAGTGTGGGAACGGTCCTTTTCGAAGGGGTTGATTAATAAGGCAGACTGGTTTCGCTGCTTAAGAGTTACAACCAAATTTGGCAGGGCAGATAATCAAAAGGATAACACAACGGTCACTGTGAAAACAGTAACTAAGACCTTTCTAACTGCAGAACACATAGGCTAGATCGATTCAGTGACGTTTGCAAAACTCGGACCATCGAGGACAGCCATCAGTGGAGTTAACAATCTACCTGGATTTACAAAAACAAAGTATATATGCGACCCACATTAGATACGTACAACAATACATATTCTACAACAACTGTAACGTGCGGTCGAAACCAGCACACGCGCACAGGTTGAATTTGAATTATGTGTCGGAGCGTGCTGCTGTGTTGTCAACGCCGTTCTAGTTATTGCTTGTGTAAGTCGTGTGCATGGCTTACTGAGCTTTCGACTTATGTTTATTTCTTGTTGTTTTCTTTTTCAGGACTGTTGTTCGAAACCCTGCCTCGGAAGAACGCTGTCCCTCGGCGTCTCCACATTACCCCAAAGTTGGTCCGTAAGTGTAACGGACAATCACAGGAGAAACAGCCGGCTTGCATGTTACACAACAAACTGGTAGTCGAGATATTAACGGGGAGAGAAAAAGTCAGTAGCCAAAACATTGCGAATCACTCGAAATTGATGAAACTTCTAAGTGCCTGGACATACCATGTAAATTAATATTTTCATTTTATCTTGCATCTTTGCTCTCAAGTATTCCATTGGAAAAAATAGTTGGGCATCTTAGTGATTGTTTGGGCAATGATTTTTTGATCATCGGGTTGAAGGCGCAAAAGCCACAACAGTTGTTATACTGTTGCACATACAAGATTTACTTCGAGATCTTGGCAGAATGACAGGATAGTTACGGGATAGCCACTGGACCTCATATTTTTTGATATCAGTATATTAATGTTTGAAAGTAGTATGGTGACTACGCTGATTAACACATTCCTTAACCTCAAACGATGTGTAGATGTCAGTAAGTGCAGTAAAAATAAATTTGCATATTCCGGAGAAACATCGGTGCGGTTTGATTTTTCTATTTAATCACGAAGCACAGGAAAGCATCGTGTTTCCAGATGCTGTTCTATACAGCCGTTCGAACGAAACGTTACTATGGCAAGCACAGTAGAAAACACAGTAATACATACACTTTTAATTTCGCATTATTTGAACGAAAAGTGAGTCAGATTGGGAGTATGATGAACACGACACCGAGATTTACATCTGGTAGGAGTAAATTGGGAAGATAAGCCTTCATGCTCTTCAAAACTGCTAGTGAGAGAAGTTTTCCTCTACGCACATGGAGAAGACGCATCACTGAAAACAAAAAACACACAGCACACAAGCTGTCCTCTTTATTTTGTTCGTTGATAAGCGAACAGCTAAGTTAACCGACTTTGCCCAGTGTGTCGTGACACGATCCATCCGGGCTGCTAGAAGGTTGTGTACGATCAAAAATGTTGGGTACATTTCTGGTTATCTTTGACTCAAAAAGTACACAACCATCTCTCACAGCCGATTGTCCAACAGATTCACTATTCCACTTACAGGACACTAAATACAAAAGTACTTTGAATCCGAGTCTGTAGAACGAAAGACGAAGGATAGCTACTAAACTTTTTCAATTTGTTCCCCTAAAGCAGTCATGTTGCGATAGACAATCAGGTCGGACAGACAAGTGTTCCAATATTTAGTGAAATATCTCAATGTGGCAATGAAATATGGCCAAAATCCATAATGGATTAACCATGGACGACACAAGAGTTCGAACGTGTCGTCACTCAACGTAATCGGGCCAACGGGCAAGAAACGATGAGCAACAGCTAACGTCAGCCAGACACACAGAACCAAGAGGAGGTGCACGCGACGTCTAAATAGGAACGTCGACATGCTGTAGACTGAAATTCTGGTCTATAACCATGAGCGTGTGCGTATCGTCAGAACATGTGAATTAAACAAAGATGTTGCCTTACTGATCGACTTTTAGCAGCGCCTTGACTGAGCTCAACACATTGTCTATAAGTCAATGACGCAGTGGTAAACACGGTTGCCTCATGAACAGTATGTCTGTGGTTCAAGCCCCGGCAGTGGCGATGATATGCACTACTGACGAGCTCTAATGAGAGCGAAACTCGAGTCTAGTGCATCTGCTTTTCGAAAGGGGCCGACTGGAAAGTCCATGGGAATGCGACAGCTGCGATCAATTGTGGGTGATGTTCAACTTGATATAAGACAATGTCAGCTTGCTCATCTTTACAAAAAGTGTTTCCCATAGAACGATGTTTCGGCTAACCTAAGTTACAAGTAGATTCCCGAATGCTCGTCAGGAAAGCCTTCGTTATTTTTTACTTGAGTGATCTTTAGGCTAGAGTGCTCGGTGATCATTCGGTAACCCTGTGTAGTAGTTTTTATGTCCGTCGTTCGATATTCCGATCCGAGATCCGTCGTCAACGATTTACTCTACGTTTATCAGCGTATTACTTACCCTCGAGCATAACTTACCGTTTTTTGTAATAAACTAACCTTCTTCAGATCTATTGTGTTTGGGGTCAGATGAGAACAGCCGGACTGGGTATGGCACTCTTCAAACAGTTGGTTTATCTCAAAGCAGGTGATTCGAGTTCTAACAGTATTCAAATTTTTATGATAATTGTTATGGATCCCAATGCAATGGCAAACCATGTCAAAGGTCCTTTGATGATATCTTAACCTTATGTAATTTGATCATAACTATCGTAACATCTTCAAATTGCTCTCAAAGTTCTAAATAAAATAGCTAGTGCAAATTTAACATGATGAAAGCGACCAGCATAATTAGCTTTGTAAGACAGGTATTGGTTATCATGTCGCTTATATAAGAAAAGAAATAATGGAACACGTACCGTAAGCCTGGACTGCCGTCGGCTCACGGTTGTCTGTGAATTTTAGACATCAGTGAGACAGATTATAAATTATCAAACCCGAATGGAAACTGTGTATGGTAATACAAGAGAGACCACAGAATTCTTCCAAAACATAAACTGAGTTTAATTTATTAGTTAAAAACTTCTACTTTCTATTACCTTAGTTGGGGGTGGCGGTATACACCACAGTATTCAAACTTGAGCCTTCTCATTTAGTGAGTCTCCTAAAACGTATGTATCCAGCGTATTTAATACATACAGTATAAATGTCACATTATGCTGCCTATTTTGCATGACTCCCTAGCTGTTCAACAAAATGACTAAATTACGTTTCAACTGTTTTCAGTGAAACTGGTTCACGTAAGTCCTCATAGACAGATGACACGGAGGTAAAGTGAATTGTTTACTCCTAGATGAAGGGAGTATCCGGTTGATTCTTAACTACAGTGTAGCTCAAGATTGTTCTTAAAGTCCATTTTTGGTACGTCAGGTAAATGGTCAAATTAACCGCTTCGTCTAATTTGCTCATTTTTCCTTATAGTTTACTGTGTAAGACAGATGTCTCCTCTAAACCAATATAACTACATAAAATATATAGTGCGTAATAAAGTTTTTCAACTTTCCCATTAGTTAAAGTTAGCCATGTCGGTTTGAAGTGAGGAACGGTTAGATAGACTTATAACAACACTTAGTATCTCGTGTACTTTTAGCATAAACTATAAGCCTTTTGTGATGCACAAATATCTGTTTAGTGTTATGCAAATTGTTCCAAGTTAATGACGAGTTCTTTAGAACAAATTCTTTGCCATCTTTATCGTACATCAATTTCATTGGACTTTCTAGGCTGTGATTTACACCAACACCGTTCACACTTTCAGAATAATAATTCATAACATCGCGAAACCACCAGCACCGGAATCGGTATTGTGGTGGACTGTCAGGCAGGTGGTACGAGCATTCCAACTCTCGGTGGAATACCTCAACACAGGGGGAGGTGTGCTCAAAAACCCACCGCGAGTGGATGGAGGACGGCGTGGGCGGCCGGATGAGTCATCACTCGACCGGATAGGACCAACGGGCGAGAAGTGGCAGCCGAAATAGAATGGATGACCAAATTGAAGGCCTGATTATTCCAACACTCTCAGGAATATCTCGACACGGATGTGGAGTATGGTCGAAGCCCAAAGTGGATGGAAGGAGGACAGCACGAGCGACCGGACAAGCCATCACTCGAAGAAATCGGATCAACGGGCGAGGACTAGCGGGCGAAAAACCCCCGGATAGAACGCGTAAATCACACACCTAAACCGGGTAAAAGTGCACACGACGTGTGAGCGGAAACCTGGGGGTGTTGTGGACTGGAATTGTGATTCAAAATCGCGAGCGCACGTGTGGCGTGGGAACTAGCGAGTTGGACAATAAAGATTGTGCTCTATTGAACGCCTTTTCGCTACTGCATATCCATTACGGACTTCCAAAACCAGACTGCGTATTCACTATCGTGGATATATTTATGGAAACAGGAACAAACTGAGCGACCACGATATACAGAGGTAGTACTTGCATATAATTTAGCCTAAGTGAGTGTGTATCTACAGCATTAACAAGGACAAGCGACTAACAGTGATTCAGGACGAATTTTCAATGGTGCACCTGAATTGACTGTTATGGATGGTAAATTGAATGTCATTTGTTTTGTTAACATACTGAACAGGTTTTATCGCCGTTTATCATGTCAGATGTGCATGAGACTTGGTTCTCCAAAAAACACTTCTGCGGTGCGTATATTCCACGTAGCACTCGGTTAGTCAATTACATTTCACACTACTAGCTCGTAGTCCCGACCGAGACTCTTTAGGACATGTTTACTCTCGAAGCATAGTTAGATGCTAAGACTCACGATTTCACGGCAAATTTGAGGGACGCCTTGAGATTCGGTGAGAACCACCGAAGTCCATCCTGTCTTGATCAATTTTTAGAACCAAGTCGAGACGATGAGATGTGATTTTTAAATGATACCAGAGTTGTATGTTAAACTAGACTTCTCTAGGAGACCACTTGTTGACGCGGTCTTTTAATTTTGTGTAGCCATTCTGAGGCTTCAGCATTTACTCCTTAATAATAATCCAGTGTCAAAAATCTTTTAAGACAGTGTGATAATGGCAGTTGGTTGGGTATGGAATAAGGGTACTCTGCAACTTGATATATCTACACAAAAAATACTGAATGGTCTTAGAACTTATTCGCTCGTGTACGGAAAGTGATGTTTTCACCTTTAAGATGATTGTTCTTGTTAAGTAGCTGATTTTTCACAGGACCTAGAGTGGTTGCTTTTGTGAAGCTGTAACGTACATTGTTCAACAAAATAGTAGACAGAGTTGTCAGATTAAAGTTATTGTTGCGTACACTAAAAGTATTCAGAATTTCATCAAGATTCTGAGTAACACCGAAATTTCTTCGATTATGTTCACTACTACGTAGGGGTGACCAACAACTGCGCGGTCGGAGTATTCTTATTAGAAAACAACCTATCTGGCTTTATTTGTTATTATTCGAACGAATTCTATGGTTCACACGCGATGGGGATTGTGCCTCATTACTGATTAACTCCCATGTTGTCGGCAACGTGAAGTACGATCATCGTTGTGTCCTTCAGGTACATCGAGTGGGGCGGTCGCAGAGAAGTTCGCCGGCGTCTATATCGAGGAATTACGACTACGCAGTTAGTCGATCAAATAGTGCATATGTACAACCTGTGGTGTTTAAGTCATGTGCTCTACGTGCCAACTTAGAATTTTTCTCCCACTGGGCATTACATAATGAAACTAATAACAGTTGAACAGAACCACGAGGTGACCAGGCAACTAAATGACGATAAAGAATAGATATCCCTGTTGTTTCTTCAAGTGAAGTGAAGAGGTATCATGCACCTTGCTGTCGTCACTCAAATCAAGGATTAGAAAAGCTATCCACGATGGCTGCATACTGCAATCAATGTCATGCATGCATCTGCAGCACTAAAAATGTTTGTTTTGTCACTTCTTTTTCACACTTTTGTCTCTTGTTTTTAGTTTTTATTCATCTAGAAATTTCTGTCGTCACTGTCTTGATGACCGGCGGCTCGAGCAACAGTATCATTTGGTCAGGTCACGAATGATAGCATAAAAGGACAGTGTCAAAGGTACAACGTGCACACAAGTCCACTGAGACGCCCCCTCAGTTCCGTTCATTTTAAACCTGGGATTTGTCACATACTTGTCATAACCATTTTGACCAAAATTTCAGGGACTGTGTGTAAATCGATCCAATTTTTACATGAGATAATAAACAGTGATAATTCTCTGTGTAATGAGGGTTTGCTCACAAAATGTTTAAATGTTCTGGCAAACACAAAGGACAGTGTCAAAATGTCTATCACATTCATGAGGTTAATCATATTTCGGTGTCACTGCTTGAGGTTTTGAGGACATGTGATATCCACTGAAGTTCAAGATTCCTATTCAACAGCTATTCATGTTACCAATCAAGGGTTGCAGTTCCGTTTCAATCAAAACATTCACCACCTATTGAAAAACTTTCTCCAGTTGATCCTTTGACCATCAACCCTAATCACTCCAATGTACAAGCCTGAAAGTCAGTCACTATGAGTTCACAGGTGGGTCAAGACTGAAGTGCAAAAATGACAAGGTTGTGGATTCATTTTGGTTGCTCATTTGACACAGTTTCATCCTCTGGACCATATGTATTCCATAGTTTCGTTCAAACACTATCCGTTCACCTATGTAGTGACTCATAATTAAGGAAACGTGAATCCAGACTGTCTGAATGTACCACTGAGAATTCTGATTTCTTCAGCCAAAGCACCAATTCCAACTTTAATGCGAGCCACAAATTCCTATATTAACACACTATCGCCTCCTTACGATCGTTCATTACGTGCATCGGACCAATTGCATAAGTTGTGGAAATAGTATTTTCAATCATCTAAACAGTTAAAGTTGTTTTTACTGCAGAAGACCATCTTAAGTCATTAGCTCATCGAAATGATTCCCAGCCCTACGTATTCTTCGTCTCATTAACGGTGTCATCAAAACATCATTTGTCGAAACTTCCGATAAGCGACTGGTTGCCTACCGATAGTTATATTAAGCTTAGTAGTCTGCAGCACCCAAATCCAACTGATGATGTACGTGGTACTGCTTTTTGCAGATTCCTCACACAAGACAACTATACAGTGTTCCTGAGATGTGTGGACCCACATCCCTCGGGTGAGTTTCTTCTTGGGTTTAACGCGAACACCTCGCCTTGCTGTCCACCGCCCGGAATTCTTATCTGGCCCCAAAATGACTGCCGTTAATCGAATTATGAAACGAAACGATTTGTTATTGTTGCTCACCATGTTACCAACGTTCAGGTTGTGAGAGATGACGACCATTTCAACTTAAAAACAACTCAGTATTTACATTTGGTCATGGGCATAGTGCCGGTGCAATAGCACGCTGTCACATAGAGTGACCCTGTAATTGCTGGGTAGTTATTTATAACTATACCTACTTGTTGATACCGTGATAAATCATTTTGTTATAAAGCACTGGTTGAACCGACAGTTTCCACTTTTATACTCTTAGACAAAAAACCGGGGCTCCCTGTGCAAAATATTTTAAACCTAAGCTAAAAACTGGTGGCCTAAAGTAGTGGGAAGAACGGCATCTCTCCATGAATGAAGTTTGTTCACATCTCTACGTTCCAAGTACTTGGTGAGTGGAAAACATGGTAAAAATGATGGCTAAGTTTATTACAAGTGTTTTATTATATTGGGTATAGGCACGGGAGCAAAACAAAGAGTGAAAAGAAAAACACATGAGGATACGATATGAAGGGATAAATTGGTTCAATGGGGTGGTAAAGAAAATGATCACGTCAATACCTTCTGCCAACAGGGGACCAGTGTATGACACTTCGATATTGTAGCTTTGGGTTAACGACCTCATCTTGAAGATTGTGCGAGCATAGCAACACTGACAGTGAAGGACAAGATGCACCATATAGTCTGTTGTGACTAAGTGTTTCACGATCGGAGATGCTGGCTTTCTGTTCCTAGCTTGGAATGCCACTCATATTGCGCCTTTGTCCGCACTGGCCACTTGGAGATATACTAGGTTTTATCGTTATACTTTTCGGTCCTTTTTGTCAATGTGTGCCTAGTACGTACGAAATAACGTGACAAAAAGCACAGCTTTTTCAGGGTGAACTATCAAAGCAGAGAATGATAATTTTGCTGGTAGGAAGCATTCAAGTGTAATCCGCAGCTGAATGAGTGCAGTCAATATCAGGCTTCAAGTTTTGATTTCGGTAGTTGGTGTTGTGGTCTCTGTTTTGAGGGAAGGGAATAATAGCGGCCTGCTTCTAGCCAAGCGTGTGTGATAACCCTCTGATCGGTCGCTACGTGTGATGGAGCCTGAAATTCATCAAGGGTTGGTTTTTGGCTGTAAACATTTAGCTGCCAATGTGTGCTCCGTTCTATGGGAAAGTAATCATATTATACTGGACTTGAACACTGTAAACATAAGTGAAAATAGATGTACGGATTAAGTATATAATCCTGGCAAATAAAAAGTAGAATACATAAGAGAGTCAATAAATTACCTAACTGTTCGTCACGAGTAACAGACAAACTTTTGCAGGCTAAATCAAGAAGGTCCAAAAATTAATAAACTGGTAGCGAGCATTTACTTTTGAAGTGTCATCTACGGTGTTATCAACGATCAATACAACTGGATGGTTTTTCTTCGCTCACTTTGAGGAAAATATTTACTAGTCTGAGAACTAACGGGCTGCGTGTTTCCTCATTGCCAATCTGCGTATATTACCATATCCATCAAGTTAGAACCGAATGTCTTTTGTACACTGATGGTAACCAACAGGAATACCAAAAAAATTATCAATATATAAAAATACGGCGGAATAAAAAACATACACATAACATAGTACTTTCGTGAGTAAAGAATTAGTATCAGCTGAGGACAATATTTTGTGATGATCTCACTGAGATGTTATCTAAAATATAAGAGAGTTCGATGAAATCCATTTACACAATGTAAAATGGAGATTTTAGGAATTAGAATATGAAGTTGATCTGCCTAATAAATAAGTCTGCGTTAGGTTGCATCGTCGATAAGTATTGCATTCAAAGAACAATTTGCGAGCACAAGTGAGCAGTGATGAAGATAGTTCTGATGGATAAGACTTTGGTTTGACAACTCCAAAAGTTAGATGAGTGTTACTGTGGCAGAAACAAATGTACTCCCACGCGTTCGTATGCTGGCACTTACATGTTGGTGCACGTTCAGATCACCTTCCAGCTCTCAGTTCAGTTTTGAGGGTCGTCTCGTTTTCAGTGGCCTTGACGCGCCAAGCCACACATGATTTTGCATGTTTGGTCAGGCACAGACGCCCCCACAATGGTGTTTTGACCAGAACAGTTTTCAAGGCAAGTGTCACCCTGACGGAGCACTATGATACGTGTTATATCGTCGTTAAACTCTGTATCTACGAGAATTCAGTGATCGTAGAAATCATCGTCTGCAACTCCAGTACTTTGATTCCTGTCCCGCTCGTACCAATACAACTCTGTCCAACTTCAGGCTCAATAGGTTCTGAACAGGTTCACTGGGATGAGTGGAAGTGAAATAGTCGTTAAGCGCAGAAAGAAAAAGTAAACCTTAAGACATTTTCGGTTCGTACAAATAAGAGGCAAGACCTCTCAAAAAAGTCTAAACAGCTCAGTACCTCACAAACCTATTTCTTATTTTAGGTGGTATTAGAGCTATGATTGGTTTACGGTTCTCATTCTTAGCACCCTGGTATATCGATCCTTTCATACAAAGGATGTTCACGCGACTGGTGCAAGCCATTCTGTCGTTAAAGGAAATCTTTCTGAAAAACGGCCGATCAGATTATTATTTAAAAACAAGTTAAGTGTTGTTTTTTCTAGCTTTTGCTTTTTTCACAAATTTAGTGGGACTTATGTTGGTTCTTATCTTCATCATGATTTTTAAATACAAACTGGATTTAAACGTACGCATACACTAAAATAGCTGTACAACAGTTTGCCTGGAGAAAGCAGGATATACTGGTTCGAATTCAGTATAATCTATATCTCCGTTGATTCACTCTACAGTCAAAAAACCTACTTACGAACTGATTTTCCATTAAATTTAAAGAACTTAATGCAAAAGTTCGGTTAGAGATGTCTCACAACGTTGATATTTGAAAATATTCTCTCTTCCTGCTTTTCTTTCATCAAGTCTCCCGTTTTTTCAACAAGAAAGTTTTGTAACAAAATACTCCGATTGTTCATCTATCACCGTACATCTCCAGAATCTTCACCTTATGTCTCAAGTATAAAATCCGCTTCGTTTCGAAGTTATATGCGGAAGTCCTCTTGGTATGCACTGCAAACTTACAGAGATGCCTCATCAGAGCAAGCCGAAGATCATCGACCCGAACTGAACGACCGTTGATGTTAAGATAGCTCTACAATCGATTCACTAATATGAATTGATAACGAGTGCTCATCTTGTTCTTTCGCCCAAGTTAGCCACAATAATCGACATGCTTGTTCATGGTGCCACTGTCGTGCTAACTGTCAACATGATGATGCCGAGGATGTTTAACTTCGAAGTAAACGAATTACCAGTTGTGGGTGCTGTCAAGACAGAGGCTTCTGATTGGAAGTGCTGCCTCTAAAAAGTCATCAATGATAGCGGATGAAATCGTATTTTAATCGGAGTGATTCGTTCTAAGAAGAGATCGCTGTACCGCCAGTTACATGTGATGGTGAAACTAGAAATACCAGAACAAGAAGAGATAGACATTAGAATGCTCTTCAACATTAACACGAGCCTCACGTATACCTTAATGGAACTTAATCTGGCTATCTCTTATCTCGTTTAATGCATCCGATACAGCTTTCGGATGAAGTCAGTTGGATTTTTTGTCACCCAGCCTCTTGATAATGCCAGTTTGAAAATAGCTGCTTCTTTGCCAGTTAGTGTCTTGAGGAACCCACAGTTTAGTCTCAGCAACATCGCTAATTGGTTTGTTCGTAAAGTATACTTGACCCGAGAAGTTATTTATAACCGGGAAACGGTGGACCTGAGCCACAAAAGTGCGTATTTTATACGCTGATCTAGCATCTCATTCTCTGCTAGTCGAACAGAAGTGGTTCTTTTGTAACGATGTTTTGTATCTGAACTGTAATTTTCAACCATTTATCTCAGTTTCCGTTCTTCTGGACGTTAAGGAGACCTATTAATTGTGGTACGTACCCTACAGCTTATTAGCCCTGATGAATAGCATGCGTACTAGAAAACTGTTCACCCTGAGTGGTCTGCAACTATTACCACAGAACGCAGTAACGGACAGTACACTGACTTCGAACCATTGGGTGGTATCTGTAGACACATGGCGATTACGTGAAACAAGTTAAGACAATTCGTCATTATCAACGGATTCTGAATAGGTCTGAGAGTTACATCTCAATTACACTGAGACAGTGGAAACAGTTGATTGTGTACTTAGCTACGGGGTTACTCAAACGATTCAACTCTACTGTGTGCCATTGACCTGTTCGGCTATAGTCAACCACAAAAACCCTCCAGCAATAACGAACTTTGGCCTCAGTGCCCAGCCGCATACACTCAAACGCTTGTTCACCGATGATGTCTTGTTTGGTGTTGAAACGTTAGCAGTCTAAATGCCAAATTCAGTGAACAACCGAAAACCAAAACGACCACTTCGATCGATCAACCTCAACATTATTCTCAGCACTCATGAACCACTTTTTTAAACTGGACTACATATTTACGGTATCCTCTAGTTGAAAATAAGCAGCATTTTTAAAGATTAGTCTGTTTATTTCCTTTCAATATTTAAACAATCCAGCACTGAACGAAGGAGACTTATAACTAGACGAAGTAATAATAGTACAATAACAAATCCGTGATCACAAAAGTTGTGTACACAATCTAAAAATCCTTCAGACGGTTTTAGTCTAACCATCGGAAGCTACACTCACTCAGTCCCTTCCTGTTCTCAAGATGAAGTGCCACCGTGTTCCCTAATAAAAAAAACCAGTCCTGGGAGAATAAAGGTGTTCCTCAGGTGGAGATGTTTCTTCTTGATAGGTAGATCGTAGCCCATGAAACTTACTTGAGACGAATGTAACACAAACAGTTAGATGAGTTTTCTTCGTTGCATCAACCAAGATGGTCATGTGCTCGTAACTAATACTAAGGTCTCATCAAGCCTGTATTCAGGACACCGTTCAGTAAGAAGCACACTGTCGAGTGAGTCTAGTCTGCAGCCTTTTGTGGTGATTACGTAATCACCAAACAGCAATTGGGTACTTGATGTGAAAACGAATAGTAATATTTTCTGCATGCCGTTCGGACTAAGTGCTAGACAAAAACGCAGATCTATTTAACATTTTCTGCAGTATGAGTTAGTATCGGGTTGTCAAGGCATGGACAGAGGACAAACAATGTTTGTTAGAATTTTTGGTAATTAGGACGACAGTTCAGCTACTGTTTTGCCCAGGCTCAGGACCATTGTGAGAAGGGCTGTTATTGTGGTAAATGCCATTCAGTTAGTTATTTTAAGACGCTCTAAAAAATTGGTTAGTTGTGGTTGGATTTTGCTGTTATCTGGCCGGGTAAGTCAGTAGGTTCAGACCTTCAAATTCCAAAACCAAACCTCTGCAAACACAAATACACGATTCATGTCTTAATGATCGTTCTTCAGTCGCCACTGTGTGTGGTTCAGAAAGCAAAACGACAACAGAATACTCCTCACACTGTTTTATAGTGAGAGATACGTGGCCTGCGGATCACTCTGTGGAGAACCAGGTGGGATTCACGTGTGAAGATAAGTCACGGATGAAGTACTGTAAATTGATTGTCCACCTTGAGGTTAATGCAAAATTAATCCTGCTGCTTTCCAAGTGGACTGTTCCAAATTTAGGTTGGAAAAGTGTTGTCCATGTGGTTCTGGGAAACCGTTTTTCAAATTGGCATATCGGATGCGAAAATATTCCGTACCACGCAAATGTGTGAAGGTGAACGAAAACAGATTGAATAGCCCCATTTAACCTCATTATGAATTAGCTGGATAGATAGTAATGTCCAACAAATGTGGAATTCATAGGGAATCCAACTGTTGCAGGTAGCTGATTAAACTAATGTAGATGTGACTTTGCGTTTGGAGATTTAGAAGGAAAAGGGTAACCAATAGGTAGCCTCAGTCTACAAGCTGAGCGATAACAAGATTGGGAATGGTAGAAATTTAGAGAAAACTGATTGGAAGGGAAACTCAACCATATTTGTTCAAGCATACTTCAAGTCTACTTCAGCTCACACCAAACAAAGGCGTAGTATCAGTAAGGATTCGAAACTATCTTCATTCTGTCGCAACATTTCTGCGTGTCAAGCTATTTGAATACTCGGATGGCTGTCATGAATGTGAGCGTTAGTTCTACGCCTGGATTCGTCTAACGTTAAGTGTGGCAAGACAGACTCTGACAGATCGCTCCAGAGTGAACACATTCAGATGCTGAAAAGGTGTCAGTCAGACAGCTAAGTTGCCATTGCAGACTTGGCGATTTTTCATCGGATGACTGTGTTAAGTTAAGTGAACGCATATCTCTTAAAAGACGATGAGAACAATGAAGGATCCTATGTGTTGAGAGTAAGTTTCCTGGAACCCAGAACTTCGTGATGTCCGCACACAAACCGACGATCCACGACCGATTTCTTTCTTGTTTAGACTCATCAGGTAAAAGTAATCTGAATAGGGGTTCGCACCTGTTACCTTGCGTGTTATGAGACCGTTCTGTTAATCGCTGTAACATTAGTTCTATGAGCATCGCTTTTGACGGATGAATTTGCATACAATTAGTTTTGTAGTTTGTTTGCACCCCCTTAGTGTGGATAGATATGGCTCACCTCGGATTGCCTGTTTGCACTGGCTACGTTGACAGTGGTTCGAAATGGTGCTTGTAATGGTGTTCACCTATAATCCAAACTAACGGGGTGAAAACAAGCTATGATTAAATAACATGCAAACTCACCCGTCACAAACGATGCACACAGAACTGGCGACCCTGCGAATAACAACACTGTCTCGTAAAACGAAGGATAGACGGCTCGATTCCCCATTCAGATTATCTCTATCTGAGGAGTCCAAACAACGCCACAACCGGTCGCAGAGTTTCGGATTGAAGGCGAGCATCAAGAATCCTTATGAGTTCAATTTAGAGCCGTTGAGGCCGTAGCCAGTGCAAAACCAGTACTCCGAAAGGGACTGTATCCATCAGAATAAACAAGATGAAAAGCAAGTTGCAACTCGCCTCAGACATGTTTATAACCACTTGACAGCCAAACCAGTTCAACCAGCTCATTTGGATAAAGCAGTGGACAAAGTGTGACTTCCCTATACCTCCAAAGTAGGAACGATCCCATTCACATGATATTCAAAAGAGAGCATGGATAACTTGCCCAAGATAGGGGTGCACCATTGAAATGTATATAAGATTAGAACAATTAAAATGAAAAGTTCTAAGCAGCCTACTGAATAAATCATGAAACGAGTTTGTTTTTTAACCAGGGATGCGCAGTTAGATGACAAACCGGAGATGGCGATACCAAGTTCTTCACTGCCATGAAGATACTCAGTAGGACTAGAATGCCTGAGATGTAATGCTTATTTAGTAGATGTTAAGCGAAAGTAGGTTGTCTATAAACCAGCCGAGTAAAAAGATCAAATCAACTTACAAATTTCTCTCTGTCTCACATTACTCACAATACGCAAAAGATGATGTCATCAGGATATACCAGTAAGAGGGAAATGATAAACTGTTGAACTTTGCGTACGAATAAAACACACAGCAGAAGCCTTAGTATAGGAGTTTGTGGTGTACCACTAGTCGCACAGTACCAACCAAAAAATACACAGTCGATTTCGAAATCAAAGTGGTGATCTACGAGGTAACCAGTAAGTAAATTGACAATACACTAAAATCTAATTAGTCTATTTTGATTAACAAGAAACAGTGTGAGTCTAATTAAATGGCATCGTAGTTAGTATTCAATCGTTCAATGACCTGTAATTAGCAGGCCTCTTGTGATCAATTCAAAAAATAAGTGACACTATATACACCTTTCAGGTTTTGGGTAGCTTGTCCTACCAAAGAGTCCAAATAAACAATCTGATAACAGTTTACTACCAGAAAGAATACAGGCTCGGTGTGGGTCTTGAATCTAGGTGTTGCTCAAACCATAATAAGCTCACTTGCTCAACAAATCGGTTTAAGAAGAACGATTAGTAATGAGGAGCTTAGGTTGAGTAGCACAATATATGCATTGAAATGGCGAAATGAGATGACTACTTCGACACTCCATGGTGCATACGCGGATGTTGCAAACGACTGTGAAATGTCAGAAGGAAAATGTTACACAAAACATGGATAACCTGAACGGTAAGTGAAAAAGAAGTCAATCAGATTAGTCAAACTGCAACCAAACACGTGATAACTGATCAAACGAACCAAAAATTAATTCCACTAATTCAATACCATGTGAGCCCGATGGAAGCGATTTCAGGCGAGCATGAGAAGCAGATGAATTGGTTTAATTCTGGACGCGCTGATGCTACTCTCGACACAATTGTAAAATAATTTGCCCTGTTACATTGATGGCTTTTGTTTGGAAAAATTTGATAGCTAATACTAAACACTTTACGACCCTTTGTCGCATTCTATATTCCTGAAATACTAACTGACGTTGATCAGAATTGGGGCAGTACCAATTAGTTTATAACATATCATCCCAACTAAAAGGTTTCAAAGCGAACAAGAACAGCTTCAGGTTTGAGTGAACATTAACTTGAAAATGTACACTTTCCAGTCCAGCTCTTATTCGTTTATTTGCATTCAGTCAGTTCTTCCTGTTGAAAAAATCTATAAGATAGAATGCATTGAAATACTTTGAGCCAGTTCATTAGAACAGATTTGTGGTGTGTTGCTGACCGGGACTATTTCGATTCTACCTCGTCAGCTGCTAAATAAAAGCCGATACGATTATATGCTTCAATGAGTTGGACAAGAACCAACGAACTGCAGGAACGAAAAGGAATATGGATCAAAAGACTATCACAGAGATAAGCTTATAGCACTATGGTAGCAAGGTATACACAAACCTACTATGTTTTCATTAAATTGCTGACGAAATAATTCAGAATGCTAACATCTGACATGTTGTCAGATGTTAGCAGACAGATTTCGAACACTAAATCTATGGCGGATTATGAATCACTGATCTCTGACCGTTGCTGAGCCCGTCCCTGGTTGATCGGCATTGAACTGTTTATTCCAAAGGTTCACGAGAATTACGAATCCTATTAACTAGGTAGATTAACAATTACTGCTTAGTAGTCGTTGAGTTAGAGAGCATGAGGATTGTGAAAATGAATGCAGTAAAGTCCAGATCTGATCAATAATTTATATCTATGCCGTTACCTGGAAGTGAATTCCGGTCCCTGTTCTTGTAAATAAACCGTGCTGACCACTTCTCTACCAACTTCGAAGTAGGCACAATTAAATTACTAGTTGTGACTGATGGGTCAAATTCATTTGTGAGTAAACTGTAGGATACTCGATTGTGTTGAGATTAAACACAGTAACAATAGCGACAGTGACAGAATATTTGACAAACACATTTGGCTAACAGAACACTGGATACAGTCTATCTAAAAGCAACGCTTATTTAGCTAATATCACGCCAAGTAATTCGTGCGGTTAAACAAATAGTCTTTATGGGGCACATTTCTTGAACTTGTCGATGTAGGAGAGACAACAGTCGCTGTCTATACATTACAGTCGTTGTTTCGATAAGGTTAAACACATTCTAAATGATTTGTAAAATAAAAGTTGAGCAGACGGACTTCAGAAAGTCTTGAATGTGAAGCATGTAATCGGCGTGAAAACACGGTTTCACTGAACCACACGGTACCAATAGTCCGATAGTTGAACATCTTTGATGACCCGTGACTATGGGTCAAGAAATTCAGTCAGCAGACTTTCAGTACAAAGCGACTCTGCATCTGTCGAATGGGGTTCGAAGTCTGTCACTGATTCCGATACGTTTAGCCAATCAGACCATATACTCAACTATGAACAGAATATAGATACAAGGACGTACACCTTGCATAGTAGTCAGCATGTTTAATAGGCCAGTTTTAGAGAAGTAGCCAATAGTCGTTTGGCTCTACTTAATAAGAAGAGACGTTGTAAAGAAGTACTCGATTCATGGAGGACTCTGTAAATGGAGATTAGGTTTTCTGCCAAGTGTGTGTTACATAGTATGAATTAACATAACGTCATCGAACCTTCTGCGTAGCAGAGCACTTGAGACCCTAAGGCATTTTTAGTGACCATTATTTAACAACTCCCACTACGACAGCCTCAAGTGCTGTCATCGATCACTAAAACAATACCAATACTAGGTACTACTGAGGTAATGCAAACTCACTGGTTAGTTGGTCCGCCAAAACCAAGCCTGAATCTGTGTCTGGGTTTAATCGTCCCAATATGTTCGGGTTAGCCCAAACCACACTGTGTGTTCCATTATCGAGTTTAACGATCTGAACTAGTAGGATCGTATTTCGAGTTCGCAACAGATCCAAGCTTTAACCATCATGATTTGACTCACTGATTCCAATATTATTACAACTTATGCCGCCTTTACTAGTTAATGAGAGTTCAGTTTAACCTAAAATCTGGGAAAATGTCTATAGAGTTAACTGAGACTGTCACATTTGTTTTTACCAGTCCCCCCCACGAAGAATCATTTATTATATATGTACACATGCCACGTGGAATAGCTGGGACCATTGTGAGATTTTACCAGTTAAATCAAAAGACGTAACTTGTGTAGTGTTAACCGGCGTAACAGTCCACGCATTTTGAAAGCATTCGCAGATGTAACATGATGATAAAAGTATACATAGACCAAAAGAGACAGACTTATACATGATTAAGACAAACGATCACTATTCGGGTTAAGTTATAACGGTGATATAAGTGATTTCGTTTCCGTTGCTCGCCAACCAATGAATGTAGCCACAGTATCACCACAAGTTGTTTGTTAATGTGCGAACGAGCAGGTATATTTAATTCGCTGGGCCTTGAAAAATTTCAGGACGTTTCCAAAATGTATGCCTGAACAAAGTCGAAAACTTTGTCGAGAACCACTCTTCGTTCTAGTTCCAAGGGATTTTCAATGATTGTTGAGTCAGGACTTTATTTCTTTAGTTTTAGATCTACGTTGGCAATCTCCTACTATTCAAACAACTAATTTGGAATTTGTTCTCTGAACGCAGCGCCCAATATGGTGCACCGCGCAACTATAGGAAAGTCAGTAGAATAGGTGGGCTGTGGCAAAGCAATCCTGACCATCCATTCTAGCAGACACAGGAAGCGATTTTTTTAAACAGCATGACAAGAGGTTGAACAGAGTAGTACGTTCCGGAAAAGATGGTTTTCAATTGTCATTTCAGCTGGGTAAACTTATCACCCATAAAAAGGAATTTCCAGGTACACCAATATCTTTCTTACAGATGCTTAACTGGTTCGACACTTAAAATTTTTGAATAAATCTTCCGTTTGGCGATTATTTTTTGAAAAGACTAAGAAGACTGGTGTGATTGTTTCCCCACCACCGGAAGTCTGGTGTTTGAGTGTACAACAAGTAGACGGTTTGTGTCAATTTTAATTTTGACTATAACCAGGATGCTGCTGACATGTTGTCCTTAAAGTGCTGTGTTGTATTTGTGGTACATCGTCATTTGTTCTAAGTGTTCCATGGGACATTCACTCTGGATAAGTCCGATGGACTACCAAAGGAACCCCCATCATTTTGATGATGAGTCGTTTTTAAAACCGGGCTGTACGTTGTGTATACAAAGTTTAACAATGGTTTTAGTTGGTTAGAGAGTACAGGTGGTCGAGTGTCAATCAAGAATACATAGGGTAAATCAGTTCAACAGTCTCATCTAGTAAAATGTTTGTAAAACAGAGAATATGTGTTAGAAGAATATAGAAGATTATCTGTTGTCTTGAAGCTGCCCAATGAGTTTAAAAATATCTCCTAGTCTGAACTCACCATACATTCTTCTGACTGGTTCCGTTATGTCTACCAGCGATCTTTTATGTTTGGGGCCGATTTCCATGGGCTAATTCCTGCTTCGCGATGCTTTTACCATCTTCTCTTAATGCCCCCATACTCAGTTTCCTCCAACAGTCTTTGTCGCTGTGTTCTAGTTATTGTGGAATTGACCTCTAAATACTGCTGTTTAATAGACAGGCTTAAATGAACTTTTCGTACATTGTACAGGATGATGAGATTTAACTGCGATCACTTCGGCTGTTGTGATGCTTCGATTTTGCGTTGGACTTGTCTACTGTCTGTGAGTTTTACAGACCACTAAAGCTATCTGATTAGACTCCAAGCTGTGACCTTTATCTGTTAGATATTTCACAGCTGCGTTAGTTAACGAGCCCTTGACTTTAGTCCGAAGACTTGTCGAATGTTACTATTATGTTCATCGCAAAAGTATCTCGTAATAGGTTCCATATACTCCACTGGACAGCGCAACAACAAGAGGATGCAACCGTATTATTAGGGTGGAATGACACGTTGCCATACGTGTCAAAGAGTGGTAGCGTGGGTCGCAATATGTTTTGCATCGAGATTAGCTGCATAATTTAGGATTCAGAATATCTACTACTTAATGGTTTCCGGTAGCAAATAAACAGGAGTTGCTGAAACAAACTTAATAGCAAATGCATATCCCGACAAATTCATTAAGGCACATAATGCGGTGAAGAAGAGCACTGAGCCCATACTGACATCTCAAAAGAAGGATGTTTTCCTATTCTTGCCATTCAAGGATGACCATCTAGCCAACGACATAAAACAAATTAAAGTCTGTTCTGTCTCGAACGTATGAGGCTGTACAATTACGCTTATTTCAAACTACCGGAGGGCCAGTTCTTCGCAATCGTGAAAGTAGTTTGCCAAACTCTCCTGTCTCCCATGTTCTGTACCAGTTCATTTGCAGTTGCACTGACGTTTACATAGGCAGAGCAAACCGACAGCTATCACAGCGAGTCGCCGAACACATCTCGAAGTGGCTGATACAACAGATGACGCACCAGCCTCAACTTAGTGCACTGAAGGTTCGAAACCCAACGTCATCGATCGCTAAACACCTCGTGACAACAAGTTACCACGTTGATCCACTAAACTTATTCAAGATACTGTTGCGCAATCGAAACTTGAAGTTGTTAGCTTTCTGCGAGGCAATGCTCATCCGAACTTACCAGCCGACGTTATGTGCACAAAAGTGGTTGAAGCAAACTATCGGGTTGCTACAGTCGTGATTACATAACACTTGGTGTGCTCTTAGGCGTGTCTAGTTCATGTTTGTCCTTATCTGTATGATGTATATAACTGGCATGTTTTACGTTTGCAACTGATGAGACTGAGTGAAACGTTAACATGTCGCAACATATGTCTTCTTTCTACTCTTTTGAATACACCTCTCTTCAGTTCCGGTTCACCGAGGGGCGTGATGGTCATGTTAACGTGTTCCTGGCAGTGAATCACATCAGATGGCCATTGTCCCCAGCGATGTGATCAATTTTCCACCCGATGTAATCTTCCCCATGAAGTAATTCGGTTATATCTGAGGTGCAGTGCGTAGGTTTGCTCCTTTGTTTCGAAAATGCAAGGCAGTTAGAAGTGGCATATTTTCTTGTTTAGGCCATTTTTCTGTCACGAGCTTGCTTTGGTTACCTGTTGATGGGCTAAACAAACCATCTTGTTGGTGAATTTGTTCAAATTGATTACTTCCTTGGGATCCAGTGATAAATGATTTGTTTAATGTTTTAATCACTTTTTTTCTAGACGTTAGACATATGTTAGACATATGATGAGTTTCTCAAAACCTGTTTGGTAGTCTGTTTTCTAAGCGGCAAGTTTGAACTAATGCCTTCATGTCAGCTTCATACCCTCGTGGTCATAATCAGGACAATTTGAAAACAAGGTGGACTGTTTCTACTACTTTCAAGGCAGTAACGACAGACAATCATTGCACTTCTATGTTGTTACCAGTGTACTCACGCAAGCGCGAGATACGAACCGCCTTACAAAAACATAACGTGACGTTAAAACTACCATGTGTTCGTGGTGACGACATAATAACACATCTTGAGATAAAGACTGGTATGACACTCCGACACAAGGTAGAATGTTTGAACAAAATAGCACAAATCTTACTTGATGTGACCAAGTTCATTCGCATAAAAAACAGTAAAAATTGAGGACA
The DNA here is from genome assembly GCA_013368495.1 of Paragonimus heterotremus. Taxonomy (NCBI): domain Eukaryota; kingdom Metazoa; phylum Platyhelminthes; class Trematoda; order Plagiorchiida; family Troglotrematidae; genus Paragonimus; species Paragonimus heterotremus. The sequence goes on from LUCH01001009.1 coordinate 35,660, forward strand.
AATTAACTGTTATCTTATAGCGTTCCGAATGTGAGGTTTATTCACTCAGATTTTGTTCAACCGCTTCAGATGTACAGACCCTGTGATTTCATTCCACTGTGAACTACCAAAAATCGATCAACGGTACCAAGTCAGAATTTGTACAACTTAGCATATTGCGGAATTACTCGTTGAGAACGCGGAGCCAGTTTGTCGAAAACAATGCCATTGTGGTCTAAGCAACACACTGTATTTAATTGTGACCGTACAGTAGATGAATGTCAAGAGTAAATGAATAGTTCCTTATTCTATTCACAGCTATGCTTGCTATTGCACACTATCTACATCTGAGAGTATATCAAAGGGTCAAACCTTACTGACCGTTTCGCCATAGAAACGTTGTAAGGAGAAGCTGAGTCGTTCATAACTTTCTATTTTTGATATAAGATTAATGAGGCGGGTAGATGACCAGTGAACCACAATTCAACGTGGAGCAGATTGAGTATTAATTTTAGCATTTTCTCAGTTATGAATTAGTTCATTAGTTGTTTGAAGAAAAACTAGATGTAGTCAGGGGTTTGATTAATTTCTAGTCGAACATCATTCACAGTTGATTGCAGCTGTCGCATTCCTATACACTTTCCATCATTACTCACAAGCGAAAATGGTTGAGAGTTCATATATGATAATTCGGTTGTGCCCATTGTGAGGACAGTGGCGCAGTAGTCTATACGGCTGCCTCATAAAAACGTGGCCGGAGTTCTAGTTCCGTCCGTGGCAAATCTATGCATTACTGACGAGGTCTGACAAGAGCGAAACTCGAGTTCAGTGCTTTTTTTCCGAAAGTGGACGACTGGAAAGTCTATGGGAATGTGACAGCTGCGATCAGTTGTGGGTGATGTTTGATTTGCAATTCGTTACGTCAGCAGTAGGGCAAGAGAAATCTGTTCACTCGATATAGATAATCCAATGTCGCAACTGTCGTCTGACACACTCCGAAAATCGCCTACTCAGAAAGATTTACCTATAAATCTGTAACGGCCAAAGCAGTCAGATTCAAACGACGGTATTAGAGAGATGGAGCCCATTTTTGTCATTCATCCCTACAAGAACGATTTAGTTGTAGAGCTGCGCATTCATCGCCTACACAGCCAGTTGCCCCAAGTGCTCTCAACAGACACTCTTTACACATAGGTTAGTGCTTATCAATTTGTGTACCTCAGTTGGGAAGACAAGTTGCCCATTCGTGCTGACGACAAAACTGCGTTCGAACAACAGAAGGCAACGGGCTTACGACGTACTAATTGCAAAAACAGTGTAAGAGAGGAACTTCCAGGATAGAATAAGAAACTTGATAACAAACACGGTTGTCGTTCACCCAACAAACACAAACTACTTAATTAATCTGACTGGTTTGTTCATGTTCGTATACAAAGTTCTGTTGACCAACCATAGTCATTCCATTAGTGCTGATTGTGATTGTTGAGGATGATGCTGGTAGCTCGAGGTAGTGGTTTCGCTACTTTATTGTTAGTTCAGCTGTGTATTTAGGCTACAAACGTTTCGGTAGCAAACTGTGTGACACTGTCTGTCTGTGGATTTTTGAGGCTGGACAGTGGTACAGTCTACCCCACGCTCAAACACCTTCGCATTGATGTTGTCATCTCACTTGATGATACAACGTTTGCGAAGCTTGATGTAGAACTGACTACCAATACTGTGCAGATAAAGCAAGCCCGCCCTTGCCCTTATCTTCCCGTAGTTAGAAGTTGATTAATGTTGATCACCTGCCTACAAGTTAATAATGATGTGAACCGGTTATGATCCGTTCAACTAAAAACTAAAGTTTATAGTTTGCGGACAATCAATGTAACATATTGGGTATGTGTCGAACTGATAGTGAGTTCTAAAAATCAATCACAATTTGGAAAGCTAAGGTCTGTCAGCGGATTCGCTTGTCTGTTACGTTGGTAGTAGCATCAAACGTCAGTCGTCAGGCCCGTGGTCACCAGTGGATTGAAACAAAGGGGTACAATTGAGATACAGCGATATCATTTCAGCTCAAGAGCTCTAACTCAAGCTGCTTAGACGTACTGAAGTAATCGGGTCGCAGAAACTTATTCTGCCTTTAAGCAAAGTTAGTTATTAAGATGCAGTTTCCTACCTAACTTTTGTAGGAAGCCAATGACATTGAAGGAGCCTGTTCAAGTCTCCTTGATTGGGTGCACTCTGCACCAACCTCCGATGCGCCTATGTGCTTATTTATCAAGTCTGGACCGTTTTCGCGACGTGATGTGGCTCTAGTAAACGGACAAACGTCGGATTGAAAGGCAGTCACATATACGGGCCCCAGTTCTCTTGGTTTTTCAGTATACAAAAAATAAGCCACTTCCTGCGTGGGCGACGAGGCCGTATAGTGTACAGTACACTGCGCAACCCTGCCGCGAAAACCGTTGCGTCTGCTGGTGAAGTTTGTGTGGATTGGGTGTTTTTTCTTACAATTGTTCGGACCGTTGGACCTGCTTTATCTACGTGATGAACTGAATCTCTGGCATTTTTTAATCAGCGAGGCAAATGATTGTAACACGACGCGCCACTGTTTTCAGGTCCATTTATGTTGGTCATGCAAAAATTCCAGAGTATTCGGGTTGAAACGTGTAGACCTGACTCATACAGGCATTGTCCAAAGTGCTCTTGCAAATTTTGTCAAATTAGCAGCAACTAGCCACTATGGTCGAAAGATTTAAAATGGAAAGTTTTAGCACGAGCAGAATAGCCATTTTCTGTAACCCATAAGGTCAAAGTTTTGGTCATACTGTGTTAAGGATACAGACCAGAGTTGTTTCCAGCTTTATTTAGACCCACTCAATCAGTCCCAACGTCACAACGCCCTCCACATACGGTAAGACTCGGAAGCAGGAACCTGCCAACAAAATCCGGAATCCAGACCAAAAGGCCTGCCCTCCCCCGTAAGCGAGTCGGATGGGGGAAAGGGAACAACACAACACTGTAACAACAGCCAGACAAACTGGCACGGGGGGAACGTGCATTTCTAGTCAATTCACTCGGCCCCGTCGTCCCAGCGGTTTGGCCACCACGATCCTCGATCGATTATATCTGATTATTCACACGTGTCTCTACAACCGTCTCAGCACTCGAAAGGCACTGCTGGACTGGGAACTGGCATGCACCAGTGAGTGCCAAAAGGACAAAGTAAGACACGATATTTAGTTGACGGAGTGTGCCATCACGACAGTTTTTCCACCAAACGATAGATGGTAAAAAGGTGCACTCATGATGGAAACAGATTTACAACTTACTAAAAGACTGATTACAACCCAACAATTTTTTCATAGAATCTACGGCACGTCATGTTGTGATTTTAGGTTTATCGTGCCATTCGTGGGTTGTGACGTGACGTATTAGGGCTATATTGCCAGAACAGTAAACGTCGATTGGCACCTCTCGATTTTGTGGCCTCGTTATCGAGCCATGCCGTTCCACTTCCTGTTACCATGTTTAATTTCACCACTGTATGCATGATGACGACAGCTTGTTACGTTATCCGGATCGGGGTGGACATCTCGTTCAAAAATGTTGTCTACACTGAGGTACTGTGTTCTCTGGAAACCTGCCTCGTCTTGAAAAACAATATATCCAGGATCTGAAGGCCGTTTGGGTTAGGTCGATTCAAAAGATACGCATCATACGAGTTTGGGTTAGGCGATTATGAACCAGGATAACATGTTAACTCATGTGGGTAATGGTTTAACTGGACGAGGTAGGATGAGGGAGATAATGCACTTTTTACAAGTGTTGTGGTCGTTCACAAACTGACTTCTTTAGAACTCTACAGACTGTAAATGTGGATGCATCTATTGGCGGTTAACAATGGATACTTTCATTTCTTCGAGGGCATGTCGGACGGATTGGCCCTGTGATGACTAATACAACCTTTGTGTATGTCGAACAACTGCGACGAACTTCAGCAACTGATCTAGGTTTTCGCGACGGTAGCATTCATTTTTGGATTGTTTATCAACACAGGTGTTGTGTCTGCGCCTGAAATCGCATTAATGGAGACACTACTGGTAGCCGCGGACACTTCTGCTACTTGAATAGCAATCTGTCAAAAGCTATGTTCGCGGACCGCGAGTTGCTGGCTAGTGTGGTGAAAGCTATTGTTGCTTCCGGACCTCTTGAAAAACATGTCTTGAGGAATCACAGCCTAACGATAGTCACCAAACTACTTGTCTGCCGTCCACTGGTGTTGCCAACGCTGTTGTACGACAGTGAAACTCGGGCCTTGTATACGGTGCACGTCAGGTAAATGAGACACGTCCATATAAAGTGTTTCAGTCGCGTCTTGGGTATTCGGTGGTTTCGAAAACTGAGGTACTCTGGCGAGCGGACATGAACGTAAATGAAACTGTGCTAATGTTCAGTCGTCTTCTTTGGGCATATCACTTCTCTAGGATGAGCGACGACTGGATTCTAAAGTAGCTTCTCTGCGGGCAGGTGAAAACAGGTAGGCGAAATCCAGATAATAAAAAATGGAGATACTAAGATGTTATTCATATAATTCTTTCTCGTTGTAATACTGATTTTAGATCTTGAAGGGACGTGGTGTTGAACCGAACGGTCTGGAGAAGTACGATCCGGACGGGCGGCCGTGAATTGAAACGCGCGGTGCACAAATCAACCATCATTGCCAGGGGTCGTGGTGGCCTGACCGTATCGTGTTGCGATGAGTTCGGACGCAAATGCGCTGACCGTCTCGGATTAGTAGGTCGTCAACTTACTGACAGTAGAACGTCGGTGAACAGATACCAAGTACGTCAGGCTCAAGTAGGTTGTGTTAACTATATCTGTTTGTTGTTTTTCGTTTGCATTGACCAACAACCTCCAATATCTAATAGCTCATTTGCTCTTGTTTTCAGAAACCTGGGTCATTGCGATCTTCCGCTTTCCAGTTCCTTTGTTTTTGTTGATTCATTGTATGACGAATATTTCTTTTGTTTTCCAATGCAACCTTGAATTTTGTTTTTCTACACTAACCTTTATAGAACGCAATATATACTCCTATACTGAACTACTTCTTGTCTTGTGTTCACTACTCTTCTTCCCAGTTTAAATCTTATTGTGGTGGATTATCTGACCGAAAGTTTGAGTATTCCAACACCCGACAGAATACGTCAACGCGGGGGAAAGTACGCCCGAAAACCTACAACAAGCGGATCGGGGACGGTGAGTCATCGCTCGACTGAATCGGACCAACGGGTGAGACATGGCAGGCAAAATTGGATGGACGACCAAATCAAAGGCGCGATTATTCCAACACTCGCAGGAATATCTCGAAACGGTCGTGGAATACAGTCAAAGCCCACGGTGAACAGATGGTGGACAACACGAGCGACCGGAAGAGCCTTCGCTCAACAATATCGGACCAACGGACGAAGAACGGCAGGCGGAAAATCCCCGGTTGGAAGGCGCCGATCACACATATAAACCAGGCAGAAGTGCACAGGACGTGTGAGCGGAAAACGGTGGAGTGGCGATGTGGACTGGAATTCTGACTCATAAACGCGAACGCTCGCGTAGCTTGGTTGCTAGTGCGTTGGATAATAAAGATTGCGCTTTATTGGACGCCTTTTGGTTACATTATCATAATAGTCTTTCTTTCTAGTTTCTGATAGGTAAGGGTTTCATTTTCGCACTAACAAACCAAATGACTAGCCAGCATTGGTTGGCTGAACGTAATAACCACATTCACACATCTCCTGGCCTTATCCCTTCGAGATTACACTGCATACGTGGCATGTCAGTGAATCCGCAAGTGGTGCAACGCAAGCCAATTTTGGTGATGGTCAGGCGTGGGCGTTCTTTGGCTTTGGTTACTGTGACAGGTTCATCCGAAATGAATGCCGCCAAACATGATAATTCGGTCGTGCCTACTGTGAAGTCAGTGGCTCATTGGTCAACACGATCGACTCGTGAAAACATGGTCGACGTTCTAACCTTGGTCATGGCAAAGATCTGCACTACTGAAGAGCTCTAACAAGAGCGAAACTCGAGTCTAAAGCTGCTTTTTGAAAAAGAGACTGACTGAATAGTCTACCTAAATGCGAAAGTTGCAATCAAATATGAGTGCTGCTCAACTTAAAAATTAACCAGATCCCCGACTACTCCCAAGTAATCTAAAATGTCACCTAGTATGTTTACTGATTTCGGAGAGTTTGACTCGTCTAAGAAGTTCTGATCGCAAGGTTATCGACTAGAGTAAACAGACAGTAACTGTCTTCTATCGAGTCATTTGAGCAATCTGATCACTACTCACGAGCAAAAGTGGTTGAGCGTTCATATATGATAATTTGATCGGGCCTGCCCTTTTCTACTGCTTGTGTATTGTTTTCATCCGTGGGCCTATGCTGAATTTGATATCAGTCCTTGCAGGTTTGAACATATCACATTGGTCAAAGGGGAGCAGCCAGACAAAAGATAGATGCGCTCGTTGTGGATGGTGTCAGTGTGTTGTGTTTTGGTTCTGCCTGATGTTTGTTCTTGCCTGATCAGGTTTTGTGTATTGTTGATTCGTTCGTCTTTGCAATAGTATGTCTTGATGTATGTGATACTCATCAGTTAACAGAAAGGGTAAATTGTGAGTAGTATTTTGTATCACACAATGCCCACCCCCAAGCTCTTGTGAAAGTAGCCGGTGGAATCACGTTGTCCAGGTGAACTTGGTCAACGAGTTTCACGGGATGTGAACAAAGCGCACGATGAGGTAAACAGTTTGCCCGTTACAAACGTTGCTCACAAGATTACTGTCCAGTCTACTGAAAGCTTAGGCTCCTAAAAAGAAAAGTTGGCTGTTCGAATACTTTTCAGAGTGTATTTATCTAATGGATTGACACCGGATCAAAGCCAATCATGAGATGTCGGTGTGAGGACGTGCACCATACAATGTTATAAACGCCATTGCTCACTCTTGTGGTTGTAACCAGTATATTCCGAGGTGGACCAACGTAATTCAAAACGGTCAACTTTCACATTCTTTGGGACTTATCAGCAAACATATGTCAATAATTTGGTTTATTATTTAAAATCAGTTGAGCTCATCTCAAGTAAAGCCACTAATTGGATCATAGATAAAGAGAGGATTTACTCAACATTTACATAATCATGTCATCGGTAGACAAAACTACAAGATTGTCGGTTCGGTTTTACGACTATTTCTTGTACAACACTTATAGACCATGTTTGATAAAAGACAACGAAGGAATTATGATAATGAACACTGACATATATTGGCTTATAACTGGATTTACATAAAGATCTGAGTTGGCTGTACCCAGACAAGTGACCTGTGAGCCTCAAAACATTGGAAAACAAATAATCCAAGGTCAAGGTACACGGGTTTTGGATTTGAAAGATAAGTTGGAATTTTTGCTTGAGCGACCAGGAAAACTGACTGAAACTCACTATAGCCAATAGCAGAGTACGGCTGACATAAAACACAAATCTTCTAACTTTACTAATGACATCGTTACCATAAAGTTACCATATCAGCTTGTGGTTAAGTGTAGCACCGGAATATCGTATAGCTTAGGATTTAGGGAGGGCTTTGGTATTAACCTGGAGTTCGAGACAATAATCTATAAGCTATTGACGGTTTGTTATTTCGAGAAGGGATAACAAAACAGCCGTATACTTGGATGAATTGAGCGATGGGAAATCTGTGTAAGTCTCGCACTTTGGAAAGACCACTTGAAGAATTGTGTAGAAACTTTTGAAAAGACATGAAGTTCACATCAGACGAGGTGAAAAATAGGGTAAAGATCGCACACTGTAATAAGAGGGTATTCTCCTAAAGTCCGCAAGATCCGCAATTATTTGATTGCGTGACTCGAATACAATCCGAAATCAATCCCCTAAGGAGAAACGATTGATTAGACACTTATTTAGAAGAAAAATCAATATGTCCCTATCAATGCAGTCGGAGACAACCGTAAAGTGAAAGCAAAAATGGATGACATTGCACTTTTCATTCCGAACACCAGATTTAAGTGGATAAGGCAAGCTAACGGGTCAAAGACAAGTCGAAACTGACACTGATCCGTTTAATGCGGATCCGATATTCGAGTTGCAACGGACATTTTCTTAAACTGTTTCGGTACCACGGATTCTCAACTAATCGGTCAAAACTGCTATGTGACCAGCAGTCAGTGGATTTTGAACTGTTATACAAGGGTGAATAGCTTGGAAAAACTGGCTCAGTCAAAATTTCACATCACTTTGACTATGTCCTGCAACAGTCCAGATAATCCTTTGTTTTTTTTCCGGATTTACATTATGGGAGTTTGTTATGTGCAAACCGAACACTTAACAGAAAGAGAAGTGTATCAATTGAAGAGGTTCAGATATGAAATATGAGCAAGGGTTCAACAAACTTCTGAAACTACCGTTCATTGCTTTAAGCATCTCAAACAGAGTGTGGTAAAAGATGTCTGACACTGTGCAGCTGTTCCCGAGTTTCACATCAACCTAGCTACTGTTTAATATCCAGGTGTGTACAGCTGTATCACAACTTAACTCCGTTCTGACTATCAATGAAAGCAACTTCAATACTGCATAGCGTCTTATTTAAAATGCACAATATTTCATACAGCAGAGTACTTCGAGATAAGCAGATAGAAACTGACTAGCAAAAGCAATAGGTGTCTCGCACAAAAAGCAAGCAACAAGATAAGTGGAGCGGAATCAGTTAGGACCCATAATTTCCGAATTTCTGTTCTATAGACGTTATGTAAACGACATATTCGCTGTGATCAAGGACGCCACTGATGCACAAAGCGTTCTACTGGCATTTAATCGCGCACATCCGAATATACAATTCACTCTGGAGGAAGAGAAAGATGCCAGTTTGACTTTCCTTGATGTATTATTACAACGTAGACCGAACGGTTCCCTCCAGAGATCAATTCACAAGAAAAAGACGTGGACAGGGCAGTATACCAACTTTCTAAGCTTTGTTCCGCTGAAGCAGAAACGAAATTTAATTGGTTGTCTAGCTGATAGAGCAAAAAGAATATGCACGACAGACACCATAGACAACGAATTTCAACAAATTCGAGAGATATTGAGCCATAATCGGTATCCAGAAAGATTTATAGAAAAGAATATGAAATGTAATGATGCTCAGCCAGCAATGGAAACAGTAGCGAAAAAGCCGATTTTTATCAGTCTGACATTTAAAGGTGATGCAGCTAGTGAACTGATCAGTCGTAGGCCGACAAATGCACTGGCCAGGACATACAATGCCGCACGAATGATCATCTCATTCAAGAGCCGACCGGTGTGGGTGTCAAGACTCAAAGATAGTCTGCCTAAGTTTTCTTCGTTATTTTGTATTTACTCTCTCACCTGTTGTTGCCAAGCAGGTTACGTTGGGAAAACGACTCGGCGACTATCAGACAGGATCCGTGAGCACCTTCTCAAATGGCTACGGAACGGTATAACAAAACCAATCTCAAGTGCCATCGGGTCGCACCTGATCGACACAGGTCACCAAATCACGCCCAACAGTGCGTTCAAAATTATCTACAGAGTGCCCCACGTTCAGTTCCGAGTTGTCATGGCGAGACTGCCGTCTACGGCAGAGGCAATCGCTATCAAACTCTACAACCCCTAACTGTGCGCCCATAAGAAATTCGTCCAGGCCCTACACCTCCCGTGGCCAACCATGTGTAAACCGTCTGAAACCCCATGTCCCAGTAATCCGATTAACACGTTATCACACACCAGTCACACGATTCATGTAAACACAGCACACCCACCCACACGGACAAACCCATCACCACCCGCGTAGATAGTCATTCACAGTTTCTATTAACTTTGCGTATAACCATATTCTTGTTTTATATATAAGTCCAATTAATCGCTTGTAATTGTATATGCCTGATGAGAATTACCGAAAACAGCTGTTTGCAATCTTGACTTTTATGAAGATAATCTTCGTTCATGACTTACCAGAATATAAACGTTTGTGCCTCATAGATGTCGACAGTAGCTTTTAAATTACTGATGAGTAGTCGGGGATTTGGTTAATTTCAAGTTGAACATCACCCACAATTGATCGCAGCTGTCGCATCCCCATAGACTTTCCAGTCGGCCCCTTTCGAAAAGCAGATGCACTAGACTCGAGTTTCGCTCTCATTAGAGCTCGTCAGTAGTGCATATCATCGCCACTGCCGGGACTTGAACCACGGACACGCTGTTCATGAGGCAACCGTGTTTACCACTGCGCCATTGACCTCACGTTAGGCACGACCGAATTATCATATGTGAACGCTCAACCACTCTCGCTTGTGAGTAATGATCAGGTTGCCCGATCGTCTCGAAATGGAGACACAGTTACTGTCTGTTAACTCCAATCGATAACCCCGCGATTAGGACTTCCTAGAACAGGTCGAAATCTCCGATCTCATTAAACCTGCTAGGCGATATTTTAGATTACTGATGAGTAGTCGAAAGGGACCGACTGGAAAGTCTATGGGAATGCGACAGCTGCGATCAATTGTGGGTGATGTTCAACTTGAAAGTAGCTTTTAAGTTGTAAATCTATACGAGGAGGATCTCATAAGGGCTTCAGGCATTGATAACGTGTCACTGCGAACTATTAACAGGATTCTAGTGGTTCTAGTGACCACCGACGAAACAGTGGATAAATGTTCCAACTCTGCTAAATCTCATAAGCATTGCGCAAATTAGGGAATAGGCTCACTGGACTAGACCGTTTGTAAATCTCTTCGAGCTTCTTCTGAAGCCGCTTGATAGTTCGTGGATTAAACGCAAACGGCTAAGCAACTGAAATATAGGAAAAGTGAATGCTTAATAGCAAGAGAAGGTGGTTACTACTGAAATATTTGTTATTTCATTAACAACCTTTTTCTACCGAGAAAGCAGGCCATTTCATTTGGGTTGATTTTTTGAGTTTTTTTCACACGTGTTACTTGAGGATGTATATTTTCGTCTCCTTTGTGATATGAAGTAAACGGTTAGAAGGATGTATTAAGGTTAGTGTTATTTGCCACACACTTTCAAAAACTTCCGTAAAAATACACTGCAATTCTCGGATGTTGCATGACGTAGTTTATGCGAGAATCGCCTCAGAATTGGAGTAAAATGGTCTATATTATACCATTATTGCGCTCATTTTGTCCCGCGTCATCATTCAAGATCATTTAACATAACAGTTCTTTTTGCAGGTGTGTTGGTTCTGTCCGATCGACTCAGCCATCCAACTGTGGGCTGACGTTCGTTCACAGTGGCGTTGAAAAGAGTGGTTTGTACAGACAACATTAAGCAGCTGTAATTGAGATTCAGTGTTCAACAAAAGGAATCTGGAGGAAGCATCGATCGGTGTATTGGCAACTTGTGGCCGGCGGCATTTTATAGCAGCATTTCTCTTCGATAGTCTTGTCTTCTCGTTTGTACAGTAATATCTGTTACCTAGGCTCTTTAGTAGCACAACTATTGCGCTGGGAGAATAACTTCACACGGTATTTAAATACGAACCACATTCCCTGTTTTTTTGTCATAATTATGGTTTGTTAATTGAGTGAAAAACATGCATACGAGATAAATGAGGGTGTGAAAATTGATAGGCGGTAGAAATACAACACTAGGAACTTGCTGGAGAAGTTTTATAATCCGGAGGCCTTCTGTGCGAAAACAACAGATGATGTACAGCGAGGTGAAATTCTAAAGACAGAACTTAAGTAATGGGGATTCATATCCATAAAAATGTTCATTGAACCATAGTGTGACGCCATAACGAGGGAGAACACAATTTTAGCAAGAACTTAGACGACCCGTTTGTAAACCAAGATGGTGTCAACCACATGACGGTATGCCACGTTACAGTATGTGAGGAAGTACACATGTTCACTTCATTTTGTCCACTGCATTGTCGATGTAAGGATTTGAAACAAAACGGTTCGACACGGATTTCATAAACCTAGCCAAAGGATGTTATTTTAGGCTATTCCGCGGATACTCAACATATACCTGTTTTACTTGAAAACAAATGAATAGAAATATTTGTTGGACTTGAGTACATTTTACCTGAGTCAATATACAGTGCCGTTGTATTGGGATGTTGTTGTAAGACGTATATTCACAATATGTGTGATACACACGGCAACTTTTGTGAACTCTAATCAAACGCGATCTAAAAAGAAATACATAACCATCGGTAAAATTAGAAATATCGGATATTCGTGTACTTACTAGAATCTCATGATGAATGCCGGTTTCGAGGACAGTTACTTACATGAATCAGTTGAAACTTAAAAATTAGGAGAAACATATGATCTTCTTGTACACATTACACCGTTTGAGACGGTATTAAAAATGCACAAGGTGAAGAAAATTGTATATAAGAATGCTCAGTTAATAAACAGTAAGGATCATGAGAATATGAAACACATTGAAGTGGACGTAACACAACATGAACATTCAAATATGAATAGGCTTCAGCATAAAATAAGTTCCCGTCACTGCTATTGCAGTTCGTACACCACATCAGAATTATCTAGATGTCCATACCTTTTGAAGGTATTGAATGGCACCAGAAATGTAGATGTCAAACCTTCGCTTAATTCACAGACTTGTGATTCTATCTTTACGGCCTCGAGCCTTATTCCAGATTTGACAAACGTTAAAACTTAAAGAGTGTTGGTTTCGTTTTAGACACCTTGTCTGATGTTGCGGATTCGACGGATGATCCCAGAGGCTTAGTACGATGCTTCTGAGGATACAACGGCTGGCTCGACACTCGTCAGATCAAAATATGAGCACCTTCGACATGCGAGTTGTCGCTGAAGAAATAACCCAGCTTAGGCAAACTTTTGTAGTCAGACGATGAACAACGCGTTGAAGCACGCTTTGTAGTTCACCGCTGGACTCACATAAACCGCAAGATAAGTCACATAGAGTGTTTGATGTATTTGATGAGCTCGAAAAGTTAGTTCGAGGTGAGAACGTAACAGTGTACCTCAACGGAAAGTTCTTTGACTGAAATGACTTCAATAACAGGATTAGCACTTCAAGCATTGTGTTGCATGTTTGACTCACCGAAGTGCAATCAGAAAACAACCTGAGATTTTCTGAAGTTATCGTTTTTGGGCACTGCTGTGGGAGTTAAAAGGAAGCCAATCCGATATGACTTGATACTTAGGTGCTAGAAACGGGGTAGAACTTTACTCTATTAATGATACTACTCATTATACGCCGTGCGTTTTTGTCGTCAGCTTATAATATTACAGGAAAACCTACAAACAGACCTGTTTCGAAGACTTGTTTCTCCATTCATGGCTTCCTGCAGTTAGGCATCGCTATAGTGCTGTTTATGTGGATGTTTGTGATGATTCCAGTGACTTGTAATATGAACAAAAACAAGCTTAGAGTGAACTCAATAAGCAACCAGCTAGTTGTTGTGCACCATAACTGTAAAGAGTTCCCTACACTATTTTATTGAAGCTTTGTACATAAAAGTATAAGACTGACTCTGTTGAATGAGGAGCTATGTTAATGACAGAACATGATGTCACCAGAAGATTAAATGTTTCCGTCGTCAAAATAATAATACATTTATTACCAGCGGAACAAGCAGCGCTAAGTGCATTCTGATCTCTTCGCGTCTCTAGAACTTCTCTTATTCCCCTCATCAATTTGGCAAACGTTTTCACATTAGAAGATGACAGAGAGCTGTGCTGTTTGAAGCATGTCGCCCACAAGGTAATCATTGTAGTCTTACAGTTTGGTCAAACTGTTTGCCGTAAGTAACTGTAGATTCGTTTGATGCTGTCCGTATTTCCCTTGAGGTCCTTCTTGTGAAGAACATATTCAGTAGATGTACTGATCAGGTTACCCGACGTTTGGAAGCTCATACAGTGGTGCAACATCAACGATAGTCATTGTTTTAACCTGAACGATGAACGCATCTACACCTCCATAGTCCGATGTTATCATCCGTCTTCCGTGCGTGTAATTGGATCTGTCATTTGAATTTTTCACACGACACGATGTGCGCAGATGACGGTCAACAAGATGATTTTTCAATATGTTCATGGCAGCCTTGACAGAACGTGATTACCCTTGAAAATCAGACGTGCCACGTGTGTTGGGCGGTAGGTGAACTCTCCGGCGAATTGTAGTCTTGAGGCATAATGAAATGTGAGTCAATATTCTGTGGTGCATCCCCAAACATATGTATATCAAGGAAAGAAATTATGACAGAACCGGCTGTCTGAAAAACAGAACAGCAGCTTCGTTACCTATTCCGGTGGGGAAGACGATTTCGTGTAGTGTATCACGTCTAGACCGCCTGTTATCGCAAATTATACAAACATTAACATAATTTAAACATCGGGTGTTTGGTTAAATTGATAGGAAGAGGCTCCTTCTTGATCGTTATTATCGTGTTACCTCGTCTTCGAAGATTTTCCTGCTTTCATGGGCATTCGTTTCTACGAACTATGTTTGTCCCGTGACCTTGAATCAGCATGCAGTTTATCGGCACCATTGATGATAATGACAGTAACATCAATAATAATAATAATAATAATACTAATAATAATAATAATAATAATAATAATAAAATAATGTATGGGTACTATGGAGGCCAGTAAGAAGACGGTTGATACAAGCTGTTCAGCGGCGGCTCCACGTTGGTTTTCGATTAAGAGAGTTGTGTGCAGGGATTGCTGGACCGTCCAACTTGTCATGCCTGCCGTTCCTTAAAAGAATGCTGCCACTTTCCAGTTACACCACAGGTGCTTGCAATCCGATACCACAGTGGATCACGATGAACTCCAAATTACTGCTGTCAATTCTACTTGCCGAATCTCGCCAAAAATAGGACTGAGTTGGAACTGAACAGTGCGAACAAACCGATCGTAGGAAAAACTGAGTTCATCCGATTAGTAAGGCAGAGAAGTTAACAGTGAGGTTCAACCAAACATGTGGGTTTTTCTGTATAACACATTAGTCTAAGTAACCAGTGTGGCTGCAGACTAATAAATTTGCTATCAGTTGAGGTATCATGTGCTGATACATATGTCATCTTAAATCACTTTTAACCGAGTAACGTTTCCTGTTAAATTAACCCAACAAGTTGGCAACTAAAGATCAAAGATTTTTGTATTCAGATAGTAACTTAAGTAATTTAATAGTTAACCAAAACGGATTCATACACCCTGATTCGATTCCAACCAAAGCAGATAGTACTGAATCTCACTAGTGCTCATAATACGGCGCACAGACGCTGTATTTTAATCAGACACGTTCCAACGTGTTACCAGCGCAAGTTCATCACCCGGTACAAGCTTACTGGCCGTATTGATGTGACCAACTGGACAGTGCATGCGAACGTGTGGACCCACTTCAACCAGACAGACTTGTCATTGATCATGTGTGACTAACTCACACCAACTCAGGAATAGATTGACGCAGTCACATTAGGTTACTTTGTTTAAGATTTTCATGCTGTAACAGCAAACTGTGATTGGCCTACTTGTCACCAAGTGGGTTTGTATAATTCTGGCACGTGTAATCAAGTTGTTGATGATAACCAGGATGATCACTTGCAACAGGACAAGTAATGAGCAAACCACATACACATTCGTAATAGGTTTTTGTTCTACCAATTCATGGTTGTCTTGATTAACATTTCACAATTTGGATCGTATTTACATTTACCAACAAAGAAGTAGAGGCAACAGCATACTGAATGGATCGTATGCAAGCTTGGATCACTGTACATCACGACTGACTTTTTAATCCGTAAATGGAAAAGTAACCGAATTAGCCCTAATTTTTGTGTAGTGAAAAGTGTGGTTCGAAGAAGGTTGTGTAACGGTTAGTTTTGGCGTTCGTTAAAGGTTTTGCTCGTATGTTTTCTTACTGATGAGTAGTAGGGGATTTTGGTTTTCATATGAATTGAACATCACTCACAATTGATCACAACCTTTGCATTCCTATAGACTTTCCAGTCGGCTCCTTTCGAAAAGAAGCACTAAACTCGAGTTTTGCTCTCATTAAAGCTCGTCAGTAGTACATATCTTTGCCACTGCCAGGACTAGAATTCTGGCCACGCTTTTCACGAGGCAACCATGTTGACCACTTCGCCATTGACCTAGCATCAGTCCGATGGACTTCGCGAAAAATTTAACCCGCTACATATTTGTATGCACAAATTTCGTGTCGATTCAAACCCTTATATTCCCAAACGGCGGACTAAATTAACTTGGAAGAGAAATCTTAGTTTAATATTTGTTGATTCGTTTTAGGATACCTTAAATCTATCTTCACAACTGAATATTTCATTGTAAAATATCCGCACCAGATTGGATACGATTGAAATGTCATATGCTGGTTCAGTCGTGTCTAACCTGAGGCCAGTGGAGCAATGGTCAACACGTTTTTATCATGAAAGCGTCGCCGGCGATCTAGTCTAAGCAGAACTCGACTCTACTGCTTCTTTTGAAAGTGAATGACTGAAATGTCTATAGGAATGTAAAAATTTATGTAAACCTGAATCCCCCACTATTCACCAGCAACCTATATATTCACAAGATATGCTCGAAATGTTGTTCCTGATTTTGCGTACTCAGAAGGATTTTACTTAGGTATAATTATTTGGAGATTTAAATATCATAATTTGTAAGTGATTATACCAACAGGAGTTTTACCGGTAACATTTTTATCGAAAAAGTCCCTGTAATCCATATTCCAACAAGTTAAACCAAAACCACAAGCTTTGAGCTATGTAGACGACGGACTGGAGCAAAACGATGTGGGTTGTTGGTTTGACAAGGTGAAAGTTCTACACAAATCTATTTAGACAGAGTGTAACTTCGTCAGTAAATATTTTCGAATTTATGTATCATTTTCTGATAAATACCACATGCAAAATTAATCACGCTTATACACACTCGATTACCGAATCTCCTGTAGTGGAGCTTCTCAGTATAATTGAAGGTATGAAGTGGAAAACGGACTTCAGTGTGTTATATCCTCGAGAGATCCGAGGGGACGCTCTTTTGGCGAGCGATTTTATGCTTTACAGAACTTCACTAACTGAACAGTCACCGTTAAGTTGCGTGGCCGATAAATTCTTTGCAGATCATGAGCACTGACCGTTGTCATAAATTGTCTTGTTGATCTTCAAAAGGACCTATCGCCAACTGGTTGCATATCCACATGCCTTGTATCAAACTTGCCACTAGTTTCCTTCCCATTTTCACCGCAGGCTGAATAAACAAAAACCAGTTCAACAGACCTTCCGGTTGTCAAATTATTGACAGGCGGTTCTCCTAATCACAGTCCAGCAGTGTGATCTGCGTATAGCATGATAATTCACCCAGAAAAACTTACTGACGGTTGCTGAGCGGAGGAATGAACGGAACAAGATGTGATCCAACTTAACATAAGCAGAGTCAAACATATACATGGTTGGTGGCATCCTCTTCCGATTAGTCTGTCACAGTGATCAATGACAAAGGTCGTCTGTGCAGAACCATCCCTACAACTATCTTGTGCTGCATCATTTAGAGTTCCAACTACACACTTCGTTTTAGATTTAAACCCGAAGGAGTAGGATCAGGAGCCGTGTGGATGGAGGCCTTTATGGTCCAGTCGACCAATGCCGGTTAACCAGGAGGTAGGCTAATGAGAAAATGAAACTCTCATTCCTCAGAAACAAAGCAGAAAGACTTCTGTTGTGATCCAAGAACGCGGATGGCACTAGGGTTGTTTATTCGACAAAGCAATACATGGGTTAAGCATTTAAACAGAACCAGACACAAAACCACTTATTTGCACGCGGTATTCGGCCTCAGACCGTCTCGACTGCCACAGACGTCAATGCTCAGTTCCATTAAGCAGCAGGGACCATTATGGGCGATGCTGCACTTTGATGATCCTTCCTGCATTCTTCCTGTGGCTTATACAATGTTAAAATATATGCTGTGCACCTGCTACTGAATAGCCGCGGTATGAGTAGTATAATACGATCGCTCATCTGCACTACACATCAACCGTAAAATCTAAGCTGAGAAGAAAGATATTAAAAATATGAGGCAAGAATTAGGTCGATACGTGAGTATATATACTTGCATCTTAAACAGACCGAGGAGGAAAAACACAACTTTAAAGTTTGACCAAAAGGCAAACAAGACATTCGTCACACAGTGTGTTAACAAGGCTGAAGAGAAGAAGGTGTGGGAGGACACCACAGTCCAGGTGTTTTGAACAGGGGAAGGGATGATTAAACAAATGAAGATGGTCATAGTTTGTTACCAACAGAAAAATACATCTGAGTGATGTAACCTACTTCAGCTTAACATACTCGTCGTCTCTTCGAATACACAGTCCACCTGTTCATAACAAGACCGTCAGGACTATTACTGCGAATATTTCCAAGTATAACTGAAGCCAAAATATTATAGCGAAAATAGGTTATTTGAAATAAAAGTAGGTTAGACTGGATGTATAAACTGGTCGTCGTATTAAGGAATTTGAAAAGATAGAGACAATGTGCATGGACAATGCCAACAGTCACTTGGAGAAATGTAGTAGCTGACGATTGCACAAATGTGATTGATGGTAATGTTTAGAATTACTGTATATCACGTGTCCAAACGACTCGAGTAATCACCATTGTTGTCCAGTCGCATTACAGCAAATAAATATACACCCTAGTGTATAGGAAATGACGAGAATCCAATCATAACAGCCACTGGCGGAATGTATAAGATTCTTCCGGGATATTCTTTAATCATTCACAGGCGAATTCGTTCGCCGGTGAGTGATCGATTACACGTTGTTCGCCCGTCCCCCTATCATCAACCCAATCAGAATTTTCATAGAGTTGATCCAGCTACTTCCAACTCATCAGCCCTAGGCAGCATTCCACTTGAATTTACATACCCTGCACCACCTGTTTCGGAATTCGTTCACAGCCCATCTTACGGACGTATCCTAGCCAGCGAAGCTGGTTGAGGATTGGCATGTCTGTGTACGTTCGATGAAGCACCTTAATATTTGAAATGATGTTTGACTACAGCATACTCCACAAGCAACTTAGAAATTGCGAATGAAAGCGGCTCAGCTATCGCACATTTGGTTGCCACACTGTCCAAGATTCGTTGTTGTACAACGGCGTGGACAGCACCTTCGGGTTGTGAAAAACAACATTGTTTTCATCTTTAGGATGAGACTCTTCCACACACACGTCTTTCGATACGCTTAAAATTATGTCTGGTCATCACTACTCGAGCTCGCAACTGACGACCCACTGGCAGATTTGTCGAAAGATTGCTACTCAAGTAGTAGAAATCTGCGCAGTTATCCACAAGGTTTCCACTAATACGAAGTACAGACGTAAGCACATCCCTTCTGTTAGATAGGGCTGAAAGTAAGAAAACGTTTTACACATGTTGATATCTAAACTAAATTTGGATACCTTCCTTCGATAAAGTGGAATTATCGATTCTAAACCACCACTTGAAGTATGTATATTCCTAGAAAGAAGATTGTTGCAGTCTCAACCCGATCCAATTCGATCAGTACACACATGTATTAAGGTATCATATCAAGTCCTATTTACCTCATCTGCCCACTTAATCTAGAAGACCTTCATATCCTGGATATATCAGAGTTCAGGATGAAGTAGGTTTCAAGAAAACAAGACTAGTCGACTTAGGCAATATTTCTGAACGAATTATCCACGCCGATCACAATAGCTAGCAAGTTGCCCTCATCATATCACAAATGTATGGTTAAAATAATGGATAAGTACATATTAACATGAAATAGATCCAATCAAATAGTGAGGCCATAAAGTGAAGAATGCCATGCGCTGCTTAGGCTTTTGGTAACAAAGTGCACAGAGGGTATAGTAAACACAAAATCAGCGTGACGTGTCTCGGTCTGTACGGGAAAATTACTAGTTTTCAGTTAGTATTTTATACAATTGTAATTCTGTTTCACTCATAAATATAGCTTTTAACCTACCTTTTAATGAAAGATTGATCGCGATAATACACTCTGTTAAAAAATATCGCGTTTCACTTCGTCTTCTTGTATTCATTCACAGATGCCCGCACCAAGCCGTCCGAAGCCTCACCAATGCTGCGAAGTTCGTTAGTCGCAAGGTGATATCGATCGTGGACCGTGGTTGCCAAAACACTGACGATGAAGCCGAACGAGATGAAGTGGAGTACATGCGCGCCCCAATGCTGGCTAGTTGTAGCAATGTGCTGGGTCCGTTGGCTAACCAGACTTGGTTAGGAGGTCGGTTTGTGAATAAGCCTTTTTTGAGTGAGCCTTTCAGGTAGAATTCTCACGGCATAGGTGAGACTCTAGGTTTTGCTTGGGGGTGTATGACTGTCAGAAGCTTGATGGTGTTGAAACTGGTGTGCAGTTTTCTTGGAAGGAACCATGTATGTTTCTTGTGTTCAGCAGTGCGTACTTTCAACTGCCGGCTTGTCGGTCCTAGGTAAGTGACATCGTAATCAATACATTTTAGTTCGTAAACATAATTTATCTGGTCGCACATATCGACCGGATCCTCAGGATGCATCGGCAGTCGTACTATGGTCTTATCAAGACGAAATATTGTCCGGATGTCTTATTCAAGGAGAGTAGAGAGAAATCTTTCAAGTGTGCATTCAGGGTACGGTGTTTGCACATTTTACTGAAAACATCTGTTTTGTTTGATTTACTTTTGGTTCACATTTTAGCTGACCAACGTTCAAATGGGTTCTTTAATGAGGGCATCTGAATACTGGTTTTCAAGTGGTATTTCTTAAATTTGAGAAGTGTCTATTGTTTCGGAGAATTTACTGGTGCAAACCTTATTGGCTCTGTTGAAGAGAGATCGGATGACTGATCTCATCGTGTCAAGTAACCTTGACGAGTTGAAGTTGAGATACCGACTAGATTAGGTTGGGTTATGATGATCAGAAACGTCAAATGTCTGCTGATTATCAGCTTTGACAAAACTGTCCCAAAACTTCATAGAATGTTCTTCAGTTTCCAGCGTGGATTAATGAACTACGGCATTTTATTGCAAACGGTCTGAATGTGTCATCTACATTTCGCCACCAAATTCATGGAGGGCGATTCAACTCATTCATTACTTGTACCTCCAAGGAAAAGGTTGGCTACTGCAGGTGTAAAAAAGGAACCCATCGCTACACCATCAGTTCATCCCTACGACCTTCTGGGTTTGTGAAATCAAGTGCGGCGATTGTGTCGTTTCTTATGAAGGAGAAACAAGCCGCCAGTTGAAAGTGCGTGTTGCTGAACACAAGACACAAGGTTCCTTTCAAAAGCGTGTACCAACTTGAAATTTCAGTGAAAGCTTCACCCGTCGCACTGATGTATTGTCGAAGAACAATAACGCATGTTATGACCAAGCTCGAGTGATTCATAAGAGTCTACCTTCTTATGCGGAGCAATGCTGCACTGAAGCTCTCACCATTCACATTTAACACACATGCGTCAACCGAAATAACAGCACACTTCGTGTCTGCAGTGTGGAACAGGTTGATAAATAACAATAGAATAACGTGCGTTATCTGCGACAGTCTTATCCCCACTTGATAGTGAACGGATTCGATCATTTCATACAGGTGCAGCGCAAGTTGACCCAACTACGAAAAACTCTGTGTGACCTCTGCTTCTTTGCTAACGTGACTCCGATACTAACGCCTATGGGAAGATCACCCGAGCTATTTGAAACGTTGACTAACGAAACTTGCTTGTAATGTTACATTCTTCTCAGTCCATCAACTGAGACGTCTTCATCTGTTGCGAACGTTTATGCGTTTATTTGCTATATTGAAAGTTTTGAGCACAGTGTCATGGTTCAACTTAGTAAAGTATCCATGTTAGAATAGGTTGCGAACAACAGTAAAAATGTATCATTCATTAATTACGTGAAAGATATCGTCAGAAAACAACTTTGTATCCTCTTTACCTACCTTATACACTCCGTCTATCTCTTTCCGGTCCCTCACTCTCATCCCACTTTTTTTTCTCCCACCCCCTTATCCTTCATTTCATAATTATCACCATAATAAACATCCTCTCTCTCTCTCCCTCATCCTCATCCTTCTCATCATTACTGCCGTTACCATTCTTAATGCATTTCTAACATTGGTTAAAATTACTAGTCCTTACTATGTTTTCATCGCGCAGATTTAAGGTAGTTTTAAACTTCATTGCTATTGGTCTGAAGCATTGTTAGCCGGTTAGATACGTAATGATGATTTCTGAAGAAACTGATGTACATTCTGTTGTATTTCGTGTGAATTGTTTTAACTGTATATCGGATAAATGTGTACAAGAGGAGACGTTTGTGAAAAGTTTAACACTATACCTTATTGCCGCCGAGCGATTCCGATTGCTTTTTGCTCCACGTCTGTCCAGTATTCTGAGGAGGGGATGATTACATAACTGACAGAAAATTCTCTTCTTCCTCCTCCCCCCCCTAATATTACATGTGTTTATTAACCCTGAAGCATTCCCTGAAAGCAAAGCCGAAGTTGTGAATGGAGTTAGGTTTAGATTTAAAGATTTAAAGCATTTGATGGATTTGTTATATCTTTTAGTAATGCCTACCACGTAATTGCAACTAAACTGATCACGAGACACATGCAGATAAAGTGTGACTTTCGGTGTGAGTAGGAGGAGTCGACCTATTATCTCATTTCATTGACCTCTAGTTATTCTCCTGAACTTTTGCGATCCGTTTGACTAACCATTCCCACTTCGTGACCCCTTATAGAATCAGAGGTCACGTGACATATACATTTAAAATATGTTAGTCGATACGTCAGATGATTTCATTCGCACACGCCTGTAGGCCGTCAGCGCACCCTCATTCTGCGCGGACATCAAACCCCATTAATTTATCTTACAAGTAGCCTCATCGACCAACTATGGCTCGAAAACGGCCCAGCTCGACTAGTTCACCACTCACCAACACCCCACCGACTGGCACACCTAAATCCAGTCAGCATACCGTCCGCTCTTCAAGTGCTCCACCGGATTACCGGGTAAACGAAAATTATGAGGAATTGCTGAAAGCTTTCGGACATTACTACACCTCGTTACCTATTACCTTGTGTATTGAAAAAAGTCCAATTATTATGAAGGATCTATATAAAAGGTTGAAAACTATGCCTAAACGAATCATCGCGCCAGATGGTAAGTCATCCAGTCCAGTGTCACCAAAGTGAACCGTTAGTTTATTACCGGTGTACAGCTGAAGGTGGTACTGGACATCCGTTTATGACAATTCTTTATTTGTAATTTCGTAATTGCAAGATTTCAGTTTGAAAACCACTTTTGTGTGGCAATTTGGGCTCGGTTCTGATATTCATTTAGAGAAGAAAGTATAAGAGGTGCCGGTACCTTGCCCGGTAACTGTGGGAAATATTAAAGGCTTAGATTAATACAATTTATTGCTTACAATGAAAAATAATTATGCGTACTTAGACAAACGAACTGTTGAATGAGAATTCACGCTGCAATACATAAATTCTTTTGTACGTAAAACTTATTTATTGCAACATACTTGACTTACATTTGCAGAAGTAAAAATTCCAAACAACTTGAAAAGAAATACGGAGTCTCACAATAAGAACAGCACTGACTTCAGATTCACACCTTTTGTAGTCTAGCTGTGGGTGAGCAAGATTATTGTGCTCCTGGTCAATGACGTTATCCGCACCAAAAAACCTAGTCCTCAAGAACATTATGTGTCCGGTTCATCAACCAGACTGGACCAGCGTGATTTACAAAGTGAAGGGTTGGAGCTGCTGAAGTGACGAGGTCTATTCATTGAATGCATTCAATGACGCAAGGCAGTGAAATCCCTAAAGAAACTGTTTTGGTGATGACGTCTTACTCTCACTTACAGCATGCAGGGTGTAAACACCCTGATGTTGCATGAGAATACCCGGTTTAGACATTAGAAGAACGTGTAGCGAACAAGCTTGTTTCCCGTGCTTAATCATCAGGATAAATACAACACATTTATGTGGGTCAATCATGTGAGAAAATGTACGGTAATGGATCGCAGAGATTGTTATCAGTTTCAGAAAGATCACGTCGATTGTACAAATTATTCATGGCTCTTACGATAGCGGTCATGATTATGTAATCTGTTTGGTCCGCACGTCGACATCAGGTCAGGAAAAATCCAGTGTTTTGACTGCAGCGAAACATGGCCGCTCAGGGTAAAAGACGTGAACCGTCTTCAGGTTTTTGACTACCGATATCTGCGTTCAATCACTCGTATCGGGTGGCACCAGCGAGTAAGCAACGAGGAAGTTAGGAATCCAATGTTTAGCACTGATTGTCAAACAAGTTATTTTGTCCAGTCACTACATTTTTACAGACTTAGATGGTTAGGTCATATACTAAGGATGCCAGCTAATCGCTTGCCACACCGAGCACTGTTTACCGACGCTGCGGCCGACTGGCGTGAGGTACGAAGTGGACAGATGATGACCTGTCGTAGACAAATGAAATCATTCATGAAGAGCTTGGTCACCGTAGATCTGGCCCATCTCCCAGGCTGGTACCTTCGCGACTGCCACAGCCAGTGGTTTGAGACATTAGGTGAGATGGCGGCTAACCGAGTTCAGTGGCGCGAGTGTTGTCGTTGTTCGTCCGAGTTGTCTGTGAAGTAAATGCACTTAATGACGTAGTGCAGTGAAAGCCGTAATGAAGCTGTCTCGCTGATGACGCTTTACTTTCACTTACAGCTCGGTTGTTTGTTTGCAAGGGGTAGGCGCCTTGATGTTGTATGTTTGAATGTAGACGTAGCTATTTTTAATGACTAGGTCCCCTCCCCTTTCCCTTTCTTTTTTTCTCTTCCTATACAGGGTTTGCTTTTTATTCTTCTTCGTGGTTGTGTGGCAGTTAAGCATCAGTGTGGACCACTGATGTATTGCTGTCTCTGATGATGATGAGTATTTTGACGAAGTATTGTTGAATTGATAGTGGGGGGAGGGAAGAGTAAGCGGATGGCTATGGCTTCTGCAACTTCCAATAGGCGCCATTTGACCCGTTTTGATTGTGAACAAGGAGCGCAATAGATAGGACGGAATGATTCATTGGGATCGATTAAGTGGTTGGACTCCATTAAGTGAGCAGAGATAGAAGACGAGCGAGATTTTACCTAGACCCGAGTTAACCACACCGGATGATGCTCCCGAATGCGTTCAGACAACCATCGTGTCGTGCGGCCTATACAGCTCGTTCCACAAGAACAAACGAAGTGATATACACAGTAAGAGGTAGCATGAACTGTCAGTGTATCTTTCAACTGAGGGTGCAAAATCGGTGTGAAATTAAAGCGAACATGTAGTTTTGCTGTAAAATAGGTCTTGCTTAAGGCTACACTAAGTTTGTTGCTTATATTTTTTTGAGGCATCATCGCCCTTAAAAGGTAATGAAATATAAACAGACTTTTTCTCTACAGTGTGCTGATTGTTCAACTTTGTGCTATTCACATATGTCTGCGAACAAATTGTCCGGGATAGCCGTTTTCAACTGGTACTTTAAATGTGAATTGTTTTTCATCCTCCAAAGTGTCACTCGAACATATTTTATTAGCCCTGTCGATCAAACATCGCATAAGATTAATTTTCTATCTTAATGGTACAAAACTACAACAGTTCGTTTACTGTCCGGTCCATGTTAACTTACGGTATACTTTTCTTTGGATCGTCCCGTCTGAGCGATGGGATAGGAAGACGTCTAGGAACGAGATACCTTTGGGTGACTCAGGCTCCATGGTGAAATGGATATCCCTACGGGCTGAGTCGAACCGTTCTAGTATTTCCCTTGGGCTTATTGATTCAACAGTTACGCAAACAATAACATCTACATATCGTTTGTAAAGTGTGAGCGAGTTAATTGTGGTTTCAGTCCTTGTCATAAAAATGTCAGCTAATAATGGTCCTAATGGTTGCCCCATTGCTATCCCGTCCTTTTGCCAATATGGTCTACCGGAAGATTGGAACTGAACATTATAGGTAAAACGGTATAACAACCTTTCCACTTCTTCTATTGGTAATCCCACGTTTATGGATTCGTTCTCAAAATAATCGCCCAGAAACTCAATTGTCTCTCCGAGCGGAATATTAGTGAATAGGGATGTTACATCAAGTGAGGATATTCTCTTTCCTGACACGTTTAGCTTCTTCATGTTTTCAACGAATTCGAAAGAATCACTCAAACTGTGGACCGCTATCTGTCTCCTTACAGGCTCT